>JANUFT010000022.1:37945753-38063253 GCA_037127435.1 Epinephelus malabaricus
CACGATGGCGTCCTTCACATTTTTCCTGATGTCCTGAATCTTCTGCTGCTTCTCTCTGGAAAATAAGACTTGATTTTTTCAGAACATGAGTTTGACAGGAATTATTTCCCATGAGCCTTTGAGGTCAGCACAC
Organism: Epinephelus malabaricus; assembly: GCA_037127435.1. Classification (NCBI taxonomy): domain Eukaryota; kingdom Metazoa; phylum Chordata; class Actinopteri; order Perciformes; family Serranidae; genus Epinephelus; species Epinephelus malabaricus. The sequence goes on from JANUFT010000022.1 coordinate 37,945,887, forward strand.
ACTCATCAGGTTGAGGAAAAATAAAACAGGAAGCTGACGACAACGTTAACCTGACGATAAATAAACAACAATCAAACTAATTGACTGAAGAACTGAATAGCCATGAGTGAACAGCACTGATGTCACTGATGAAATCAATAATCTGTCGACCTCATTGCAATAAAAAGTTTAAATAAACAGGAAGTACTGTCAAACTGCTGCCAGGCCGGAACTTTCAAAATAAAAGTAATAAAGTCTTTAAAGTTTGACTCACTCAGCGTTAAAACCGTCCACATGAAGGATCCTCATCTGCTTCACGATCGTGCTTTTACCTGATTCTCCTGCACCTAGAGACAGACAGGTGAGTGAGAGACAGACAGGTGAGACAAACAGGTGAGACAAACAGACAGACAGGAAGACTGACAGACAGGTGTCTCACCCAGCAGTAACAGTCTGTGTGTAGCTTTATAAGCCTGTCTCTCTTTCTGCAGCTGTCTTTCGATCTTCTTGTTGGCTTCTCGTTTCGCTTTTTCATCCAAACGTTCTTCCTCCGTCTTCCCTCCCAGACAGCCCATCTCCACTGGAACCAGTAAACAAACAACTGAAACCAGTGAACAACCACAGAAAACAATAAACAACCAGTAAACAACCCACTGAAACCAGCAAACAACCCACTGAAACCAGTTAAAAACAATATATACATTAAAGTTGATCAACATAAACAACTGATGACATCATATATTATTGTTTAGATTTTGTTGTTGTTTTTAAACCTTGTTTTGAGCCGTCATCTCAGAAAAGATCAGAAACATGTTGTAAATGAATTAAAGCCTGAGACACGTCACAGCAGCACAACAACCTGTTCAGCTTCAATATACAGAAACAAAACATTAAGATAAAGAGACACTGAGGGACACTGAGGGGACACTGAGGGGACACTGAGGGACGCAGACACACATCTCTACCTTCCCGTAGTTGTGCTCAAAAGACATGTCCTCGTAAGGACGTATTTTTTACCGTAGTGCTGCTTTGACTTCAGTAAAGGACCTGAAAACTTCTCCCACCACTCCTGAAACCAGTAAACCCAGTACCTCACCGGCTGGTCCCAGTCCAGTCCTGGTTGTACCTGTAGCTGTCGGTGATCACTGAGCCGTCGTGTCTCAGCAGGTCCAGATCAGATCGTCTTTCTGTCCGTCCATCAAAGTCACAAAAGAAAAAAGAACAATAGCAGCAGCTCCTCAACCGATCAGCATCCCCATGTGTCCTCCAGCAGGTCCAGTTCAGGTCCAGTGCAGAGGAACCAGTGCTCCTGGTGATGTTTGGTTGTCTTCTTTGTTACACAGTGAGGAGACAAACACCTGAGCGTCTGTCTGTCCCTCCCCCCTGTCTCTAATAGCGTCTCATTAGTCGTCTCTCTGCATCTTCTCTTTGGGGGATTCTCTGTTTTTTCCTCTCGTGTCACTTTGCTGCCTGACAACCAGCAGCTGGATTCACAAACACAAACTGCTCTGATGGACCCAGTCTGGACCAGGACTGAGTCTGGACCTGGATGGGCCAGGACTGAGTCTGGACCAGCAGACAGCAGGTCAGAGGTCAAGAGACACTGATGAAACTTTTCACTGAGCCAGTTTTAATCACAATTTATGACAGAATGTGTTCAGACTAAAATAATGTTCCACAGGTGTGTGACGGACTTCAACCTGTCTGTTGGTGTAAGGTTGTCTCCTCCGAGTGGTCGTCTGAAGTCACTGCACCCTGTCACACCACAACTGCCTGTTACCGTGGTAACCAGCTGATGCTGCAGTCAACAGTGTGAGGGTCAAACAAACAAACAAACCAACAAAACTGAATTCACTGATTCTGTTCATGTTGTTTTTTTATTTATTTCAGTCTTCAGAACACAAAGCGATCCGTTAACTCAAGAGGAAACAAAAACACAAAAGTTGCTGAATGAGGTTTGGTGAATGATGGTGATCCAAACAAACAAACAAACAAACAAACAGCTGTCCACTCAGACTGGTTCTGTTCTCGTCCTGAATGTGATCAGTGTTTTCTAACAGACTGGATCACACACCTGACCTGGACAGTTTCTACATCAATAACTCTCCTCTTTATTGGACGAGCTCCTCTCTTCTCTTCTCTCATTGGCTGGACGGACGCTCCGCCCCCGACTCACTGCTCTCCAGAGACTTTAACCTGAGGAGACAGACAACACATCTTCAGGGTTTTACAGCTAGTGGACGTTTTAACATTGGATCATATCTCAAGAGAAAACTGGCTCTTCCTCGTGTTGTCAGGAGTCTGATCACAGGTCCCGCTAACCGGAGCTAAAGGCTCACTGCTGAGCGTAGCCTCCCGCTAACCGGAGCTAAAGGCTCGATGCTGAGCGTAGCCTCTCGCTAACCGGAGCTAAAGGTTCACTGCTGAGCGTAGCCTCCCGCTAACCGGAGCTAAAGGCTCACTGCTGAGCGTAGCCTCCTGCTAACCGGAGCTAAAGGCTCACTGCTGAGCGTAGCCTCCCGCTAACCGGAGCTAAAGGCTCGATGCTGAGCGTAGCCTCTCGCTAACCGGAGCTAAAGGCTCACTGCTGAGCGTAGCCTCCCGCTAACCGGAGCTAAAGGCTTGATGCTGAGCGTAGCCTCCCGCTAACCGGAGCTAAAGGCTCACTGCTGAGCGTAGCCTCTCGCTAACCGGAGCTAAAGGCTCACTGCTGAGCGTAGCCTCCCACTAACCGGAGCTAAAGGCTCACTGCTGAGCGTAGCCTCCCGCTAACCGGAGCTAAAAGCTCAGTGCTGAGCGTAGCCTCCCGCTAACCGGAGCTAAAAGCTCAGTGCTGAGCGTAGCCTCCCGCTAACCGGAGCTAAAGGCTCAGTGCTGAGCGTAGCCTCCCGCTAACCGGAGCTAAAGGCTCTCGGCTACAGCTTCAGGTTCATGTTCGTGTAGCTGGAGTCTTGAATCACCTCCTCTGTCTCACTACACACTGCTACAGACCACTTTGTCACGAGGAGAGCTGGCAGCAGCGCTGGAGACAGACCCCCAGTCAGTGGCCGCAGTAAACATGATTCCAGCCCTGCAGGATCAGCTAACTTTCTGTTGTCAATATGATCATCAGAAGACCATATTTACTGTCTGTCAATGAAATGAAATGAAATGAAATCGTGCATCAAGCGTGAAAAACTGGTGAGAGTCTAATTCTGTAGCTGTTGCGTGCGGGGAGGGGCTGAGACAATCTAACGCTGGGTTACTGTATGAAGCATGTACATATGCCCGTGGTCGTCTGGTGGGAGGGGCTGCAGGAGGACGGAGGGGGGTGAGTCCCTGCCTCCCCCTAGCTTTATACAGATTGTGACGAACCAGATGTGTTGAGATGAGAGCCCGTCAGTGTGAACAGGACTCAGACTGACCTCTGCAGGTGTTCATCACAGAAGGAGCCCAGTCGCTGCATCTCAGACTGGAAGAAGCTCTGAGGGCAAAGAGAGGAGACGCAGTGAGAACTGGATCAGGTGTGACATCTGAACCTGCTCCCACAGCTCTCTGTTTGACACATTCCTCCAACGCTTACACATTAAAAATTCAAACATCTTTTAGCTTCTGCTGCTTCTTTACTTTGAAATGTTGCAGTACTTGTCTCTAAATACACACATACACTCAGCGGCCACTTTATTAGGTACACCTTACACGTACCAGGTTGGACCCCCTTTTTAATTCTTGGTGTCATAGATTCAACAAGGTGCTGAAACATCCCTCAGAGATGTTGGTCCATATTGACATGATGACATCACACAGTTGATCCATGATGTTTAACCACATCCCAAAGGAGCTCTGTTGGACTGAGATCTGGAGTTTTATTCTTAAAACAATGCCTACTAAAAATGTGCATATGGACAGAAGCCGAAAATGGCGTGCGCCAAAAACCATTTGACAGTTTCTATAATCAGGCTCCAACTCACCGCCTGCATCACCAATTTCCCATCTCTCTCTGTCAGCATGGGTCAAAGTTTCTCCATCAGGTCTGTTTGTATGGATCACAACGGTTGTGTAGGAAGTGGCGTTCACCTTTCAGGCCCCGTTTTATGCGTACACAGTGTCTATAAATGAGACACCAGGTGACTGTGGAGGCCATTGGAGTACAGTGAACTCATTGTCATGTTTGAGATGATGTGAGCTTTGTGACATGGTGCGTTATCCTGCTGGAAGTAGCCATCAGAAGATGGGTACACTGTGGTCATAAAGGGATGGACACGCTCAGCAACAATACTCAGGTAGGCTGTGGTGTTTAAACCATGCTCAGTTGGTACTAAGAAAATCTCCCCCACACCATTACACCACCAGCAGCAGCCTGAAGCGTTGATACAAGGCAGGATGGATCCATGCTTCCATCTGAATGTGGTTTTTCCAATCTTCTATTGTCCAGTTTTGGTGAGAAAACCCGTGTGAATTGTAGCCTCAGTTTCCTGTTGTTAGCTGACAGGAGTGGCACCTGGTGTGGTCTTCTGCTGCTGTAGCCCATCTGCTTCAAGGTTGGACAAGGTGTTGTTGCTTCAGAGATGCTCTTCTGCACACCTTGGTTGGAACCAGTGCTTATTTGACTTCCTGTTGCCTTTCTATCATCTTGAACCAGTCTGGCCATTCTCCTCTGACCTCTGGCATCAACAAGGCATTTTGGCTCACTGGATATTTGCTCTTTTTGGGACCATCCTCTGTAAACCCTAGAGATGGTTGTGCTGAAAATCCCAGTAAATACTCAGAGCAGCCCGTCTGGCACCAACAACCATGCCACGCTCAAAGTCACTTCAATCACCTTTCTTCATCACTCTGATGCTCCGTTTGAACTTCAGCAGCTCGTCTTCACCATGTCTACATGACTCAATGTTAATGAGCTGCTGACACCTGATTGGCTGATTAAATATGTGTGTTAATGAGCAGCTGAACAGGTGTACCTAATAAAGTGGCCACTGAGTGTATTACACAAAGACTTTTTCCTCCAAACATGTTCTTAATAATATCACAGCTGTCCAGTTGACATATTGCAACTTTTTCTCTAAATATTAAAGTGCAGTGACAGAAGTTTTTTGTGGTTGTGTCAGGTGACCGAGGAGCACAAACTGTCATTACCAGGATCTGTGTGTTTATGGAGTTCAGGCTGGTTGAGTTTTCATTCAGTCGCTTCAGCTGATCAGTGACGCTGTTCTCAAACCTCTGCAGCAACACTAACCTACACACACACACACACACACACACACACACACACACACACACACACACACACACACACACACACACACAGGAATACACGTTGTCATGTCAACATAAACAGTCTCACTTTCCTGTAAATCTCATGGGGTCAAATACAAAAGTGTTCATCTTAAAGCCACAGTGTAGGAATTTCTCTCATCTAACATTGAAATCATATATTGCATTTAAACACATAGCGCACTCTAGCGCCTCACTGTTTCAAACGCGTATTGTAACTACGGTAGCCGCTGTGTACCAAAAAGCTATGACAACATTGATGAAACCATTTCATCCAATACTTCATGGAGTATTCATTCAGGCTCCTACACAGACACACATGTGACGTGAGTTGACAAACCCCCTCCTCACCATGCTGGCTGTGTTTACAATGTAGGACTGTTGGGGCGGGTGTAAATCCAAACAAACCAATCACGTCTTGTCTTTTGACGACTGACAAGTGGCTCAACCTCACACACCTCATCCCTCTCCTCGCATCACTGCGCCGCTGACAACTTTTAGTGGATGTTAGCGGCGCCGCTACGACCCCGGGACTACTGCAGCATAACACAGTCCCACTCTGAGCATAATGCAGGATCATGTACATGCAGCATCACGGGAGACGGAATCCTCGTCGCCAAGAAAGCGCAAAAGGGAATCAAAAAGGCAACGTGACCGGCGAATTCAAAAAACAAGGGTCAACATCAGGGTAGCCTTTCCCAGGTGGAGAGAGCTGCTGAAGGAGAACGGTAATGCAATCACAGGCCAGCGCCGCTGTTAGCTGTTAGACTCTGATAGCGTTACTTCGCACGTTACTTCGTACATGACTGCGAACGTTCATTACTAAATACGTTATGTTACTCTGTGGCTCCATTCGCTACTTTGTACATTATGTTTGTTACTTCGTATGTTACTTTGCATGTAACTAACTTTTTATGTTACATGTTACTTTGTATGTTATATCTGTTACTTTGTACATTACTTCATGTTATGTATGTTACGTCACATGTTATGTATGTTGCTTTGTACATTACTTTGTACGTTACATATTCTATTTCTTACCTTACCTTGTACATTTCATGTGTTACTTCGTACACTATGTATGTTACTTTGTTTCTTACTTTATATAATTTGTACATTACAGGACCTGTGTTGAAGGACAGGTCAGTCCTTCCAGAAAAATGTGTTTTTTTTGTGTTTTGTGTTTTTGTGTTTTTTTGTGATTGTTGTGGGCAAAAATCCTTCATCATGCGGCACGTTTTCTTAAAAAATGCGATGGAATATGCAGGATATTTATGCAAAAACTTGCGGGAACTTGTAAAACTTGCGGGAACCTGCAAAAACTGCGGTTTGAGGAAAAAGAGAAAAAAAGTGATTCCCCCAACACCCTGTTATCACTAGGCTACTACCTTAATGTAAAGAGTCATTTCTAATTACTTCCTATGATAAGCAAGCATACTACATCACAGAAAGTGCAGGGAATATTTAAGTTCTCATCTTGTTTTATTTCAGACCTTAATAAACACATGGCTCAAACTTACAGAACATTGCTGAGTCAAAAAAGTTCTGTAGCTTTACAAAAGAATTTGCTACAACTTCTGTAAAAATAAATAAAGTACATATAATGTCATGAAGGCTATGGAGAGAGATCTGTTTTTGTGCACCTGCTGGTTAAGCGCTTTTTGAAAGGAGTCAGGCGACAGAGACCTGTCACGCGCTCTTTGGCCCCGCAGTGGGATTTACCCCTGGTGTTACGCACTCTGGGAGAACCTCCCTTCTCTCTGTCACAAATCTCTCTCAAACTACTGTCATTAAAGACAGCACTTCACTTAGCCCTGACTTCGTAAGAGAGTGAGTGATTTATGTGCGCTCTCAGTCTCCCCGTCTTGTCTCGTTATCAGAGATGACGGGAGCGCAGCTACTCTGAGGCCAAATCCCACATTCATACCTAAAATCATTACCAGCTCTTTAGGTCGAGAGTTATTTCACTGGAAGGTTTCTTCCCTCCTCCCCACAGGAGGAGAAGAAACATCACACCGACTCTGCCAGTGCGACCTCTGTCTCTACGTGATGCGCACAACGAGCCTCAGACAGACACAGCAGCTGTTTGTACATTACAGAAAGCATTCACAAGGAAAACTCCTCCAATTAATATTTCAACTTTCTGCTAAGATATATGTGACTTCTTTGCAACGCAAATTCGGGGATTATGAAATCATGCAAGCCCCGCATATTTCGCACATTTTGTGGGGAAATATAAGGCCCCGCATAAATATGTGGGCTGATTATACGTTGAATTATGCAATCGCATAATTGCGTTTTTCTGGAGGGACTGACAGGTGTGTCTAAGTACCTATGTTGATGGACAGGTGTGTCTTAGTACCTGTGTTGCTGGACAGGTGTGTCTTAGTACCTATGTTGATGGACAGGTGTGTCTTAGTACCTGTGTTGCTGGACAGGTGTGTCTTAGTACCTGTGTTGCTGGACAGGTGTGTCTTAGTACCTGTGTTGCTGGACAGGTGTGTCTAAGTACCTATGTTGATGGACAGGTGTGTCTAAGTACCTATGTTGATGGACAGGTGTGTCTTAGTACCTGTGTTGATGGACAGGTGTGTCTTAGTACCTGTGTTGATGGACAGCTGTCAGCAGTGAGGAGACGTGTTGTTGACACTCTTTTAAAGACAAAAGAATTTCAGTTTCCATGCTCTTCCAGCAGCCCTGAAAACAAGTCGTATTAGTTTCTATTGACTGACCATTTTATTTATGTATTGATCAGTCTCATAATGTCAATAATCAATAACCTTTATTTAGACCATACTGACAGTGAAATGTTGTTCAAGTTGTGTTTTAAAGGTGTTGAAGGCAGCTGTGATGCCTGACGTCAATTCTGACTCTGGCTGCACTCCTGACTCTTTCGCACTCCCCTTCCCCTCATCATCAAGCAGTCCGCCCCCTGCCTCGAATGGCTCCGCCTCCTTCGGTGATGACTCTGGTAACAGATGAACAGCAGATGTATTAAAACAATTTAAACACTGAGGCAGATTTAAGGGAATAATCACAGAAAAACTACCTGACGGTGGCGATTTAGACTCCTCCCTCTCTGGCTGAGGCTCCGCCCTCTTCTTTTGGGCCAAAAAGTCCTCAGTTTGGTCTGACAAGTAGCCTTTAAACAGCCACATCATTAATACAAAAATATTTTATGAACAAAAACAGCATGTATTTTGAGAGACTGGCAGCAGATAACCAAGGAAGCCCCGCCTACTATGACATCATTACTGACATAGACCAAAAACCAATAGATGAAATGTCTGGGCCGACAAAATTATTGAACACGTAGAGAGACAGTGACGAATAAACACCTGAGTCTGGAGCAGCTCTCTTCCTGTCAGAGCTGAAGACTTCCTGGAAAATCAAACAGGAAACAGATGAAAAAAAAAAAAACAGGAAACAGCTGGTGTTTTCGATAAAAGAAGAGGAATAGTACTTTTCTTAAAGGAGAGACATATTCTCCAAACTCCCCTGTCTTTTCCTGAGAGACCTCTGGCTCCGCCCCCACAGGAACACCTGAGAGACAGAAAGACACAGCACAGATGGTTAACAGCAGGTGTTAGCCAGATGTTAGCAGGTGTTCACCAGATGTTAGCGGGTGTTAGCCAGATGTTAGCAGATGCTAGCCAGATGTTAGCAGGTGCTAGCCAGATGTTAGGGGGTTTTCGCCAGATGTTAGCAGGTGTTCGCCAGATGTTAGCAGGTGTTAGCCAGATGTTAGCAGGTGTTCGCCAGATGTTAGCAGGTGTTCACCAGATGTTAGGGGTTTTTCGCCAGATGTTAGCAGGTGTTAGCCAGACGTTAGTAAGTGTTAGCAGGTGTTAGCCAGATGTTAGCAGATGTTAGCAGGTGTTAGCCAGATGTTAGCAGATGTACGCCTTATTCAACACGTAGAGAGACAGTGACGAATAAACACCTGAGTCTGGAGCAGCTCTCTTCCTGTCAGAGCTGAAGACTTCCTGGAAAATCAAACAGAAAACAGGTGAAACAAAACAGGAAACAGCTGGTGTTTTTAATAAAAGAAGAGGAAATGTACTTTTCTTAAAGGAGAGACATATTCTCCAAAATCCCCCGTTGTTTCCTGAGAGACCTCTAGCTCCGCCCCCACAGGAACACCTGAGAGACAGAAAGAGACAGCACAGATGGTTAACAGCAGGTGTTAGCCAGATGTTAGCAGGTGTTTCTCCAGATGTTAGCAGGTGTTCATCAGATGTTAGCCAGATGTTAGCAGGTGTTTCTCCAGATGTTAGCAGGTGTTCATCAGATGTTAGCAGGTGTTTCTCCAGATGTTAGCCAGATGTTAGCAGGTGTTCGCCAGATGTTAGCAGGCATTAGCAAGATGTTAGCAAGATGTTAGCAGGTGTTACCCAGATCTTAGCAGGTGTTCGGGAGATGTTAGCAAGATGTTAGCAAGATGTTAGTAACATGTCAGTAGGTGTTAGCCAGATCTTAGCAGGGGTTCGGCAGATGTTAGCAGATGTTAGCAGGTATTCTGTGCAGTGATAAAGGGGCTTTAAAGAGTCTGACTGACCTGAGTCGTGTGTCGGAGTCGAGTGTTGAATCTGATCAAACAGAAACTCTGATCTGCTCACTGGAGTCTGAAAACAACAAACCGTCTCTTCTATTAACGTCCAAAAAACTTGTCTTTACCAGCGGCTGTATTCACAGTGCCGTTACCTTGGTTACAGAGGAGTCTTCTTCACTGCTCGGAGATGACAGGGGCAAAACTAGACAACAGGCAGACAGAGCTGATCAGAGTGATGTCATACGACTGCGGCACAAACACCTTGTTCATATTTCATATTTACAGCTGCAGGTACAGCTGCTGATTAATTATTAACTGTTTTAACCACCAGACAAATCAAATATGACGAGAATAAAAAAAGATGTTTGTCATTGATAGTTAAAGATGTTGAAAGTACGAAGTTTGTAGGAAGTTAACGAAGTGTTAACGAGAGTAGGACAGACTTACTCTTCAGCTGACTCTTGCTCTGTGGTTTCTTCCTGCTGTAGGATCTACCATTGTGTCTGTGTGCAGAGGGGGACACCTGGAGCGTACCACTCGAGTCTTCCTCTCTGCAGGAACTCTTTACTTTCTGTTTATACAGTGAGAGGACACAGAGACAGCTGTCAGACGAACAGACGGACGGACGGACAGACAGACAGACGGGCAGACGGACGGATGGACAGAGAGAGACGGACAGACAGACAGACGGGCAGACAGACGGATGGACAAGTACCATGAAGACTCTCCCAGCAGCCTCCTCCAGCTCTCGGTGGTGTTCAGAGTTAAACTTCAGCTCCACTGTTTGACCTCTGCTGTTGTGGTGCATGATGGGATTGTTCAGCCAGACGCTGAGGACCGTCTCTGCCCCAGTGCATCATGGGAAAATACACACACAGTCATATTGATCAAAAGCATTGGGATCAATCAGTAGAGACCTGTTGATGAAGATGAACTGTAAATGTTACTGACCGTGTTGGTTCAGCTGGAGACTGTAATGATCCACGTCCCCCCTCAGCAGGTGGATCGACCCCCACAGGAAAGCCTGAAACACATGATGCGTCACCAGAGACACAAAGACACGAAGACATGTAACACGTTTGACTCACAGGACCGTGATGAAGCCCAGGAAATCTGCTGAGAGCCAAACTGAACCCACTTTAATCTGAAGCTTCTCATCCCTCTCAGGTCATCCTCACTGAGTTGTTATGATAATCTATAATCTGTGTTTTATAATCTGTGTCTGATAATCTATAATCTGTATCTGATAATCTATAATCTGTGTCTGGTAATCTATAATCTGTGTTTTATAATCTGTGTCTGATAATCTATAATCTGTGTTTTGTAATCTGTGTCTGATAATCTATAATCTGTATCTGATAATCTATAATCTGTGTTTTATAATCTGTGTCTGATCATCTATAATCTGTGTCTGGTAATCTATAATCTGTGTTTTATAATCTGTATCTGATAATCTATAGTCTGTGATTTATAATCTGTGTCTGGTAATCTATAATCTGTGATTTATAATCTGTGTCTGATAATCTCTAATCTGTATCTGATAATCTATAATCTGTGTCTGGTAATCTATAATCTGTGTTTTATAATCTGTATCTGATAATCTATAATCTGTGTCTGGTAATCTATAATCTGTTTTATAATCTGTATCTGATAATCTATAATCTGTGTCTGGTAATCTATAATCTGTGTTTTATGATCTGTGTCTGATAATCTATAATCTGTGTCTGATAATCTGTCGAATAATCTGTTATTATTTATGTTTGATTATCTGTCTGACAATTTGTCTGAAAATCTATAATCTGATAATCTGACATCCATTCACCCCTCACATCCAGCTAACATGCTAACAGTAGCATTAGCACCATGTTATGGAGGAGATTAGGTACCTGAGGCTCGTCGATGAAGAAGCTGACACATCCTGAGCTGACGTTAAAATCGATCCAGAACTGGTCCAGTTTGTCGTCTTTTGGTCGAAACAGCTGCAGAGGAAGGAAACAGGAAGGAAACCTGTAGTGTCTAGTTTGTCCAGAGTGTCAAGAATTAAAGAGTTTTACCTCAGTGGAGCCCAGGAATGCTCGGAGACACGGGAAGGTGTACACCCTGCCAGACAGAACGCAGGGAAAAGTCATCACAACAAACAGTTTTCACTTTGCTTCAATTCACGTTCCATTAATCACCTCCTCTGGTCGCCATGGTAACCATTGACAAAGTTCAGGAAATGGCGGCAGTCCTGAGGAGAGAGAGGGAGAGAGAGAGAGAGAGAGAGAGAGAGAGAGAGAGAGAGAGAGAGAGAGACGGGTCAGGAAGGGACAGACAGGAAGAGACAGGTCAGAGAGGGATAGACAGGTAGAGATAAGTCAAAGAGAGACAGAGACCGAGAGAGAGAAGCAAGTCAAAGAGAGAAAGAGAGAGAGACCGATCAAAGAGAGAGAGACAGGTCAGAGAGAGACAGGCAGATCAAAGAGAGAGAGACAGGTCAGAGAGGGACAGACAGGTCAGAGAGAGAGAGACAGGTCAAAGAGAGACAGAGAGAGAGACACGTCAGAGAGAGACAGACAGACAGGTAGAGATGGGTCAGAGAGACAAACAGGTAGAGACGGGTCCGAGAGACAGACAGGTAGAGATGGGTCAGACAGACAGACAGGTAGAGATGGGTCAGAGAGACAGACAGTCACTTACCACCTCAAAGTCTCCGTCTCTGATGTCACAGAAGGCACTGCTGATGTCACGGCTGGAGAACCACTGATTGGCTCTGTGCTGTCGTTCCTTCCTGGGAGTCAGTCGACACAGAGCCTCTGATAGGCTGACCTGCAGCTCGTAGTCTGGAACAGGACCAATGAAAACACAGCTTCAGTCACCTGGAGAAGGACCTCAGTGGGCAGGGCTGTGCTCAGCCACGACCAAACACAACCAGAGGTTTCCATTAACGCAGACGGCGGTGTCTTCAAATACGCCGCGGTTTCATCCAATTCAAGGACGCTGCATCATTGCATCAAGACCCCGCCCTCAATTCTGTCAGGTCGTGCTCAAAGCATTATGGGTACTGTGACAACTGGGGACTGCAGAACAGGAAGTGGTTCTGTCTGTAAATATGTATTGATGTGTTTGATCATAACTCACCTCCAACGGTCAGAACTGCTGCTGCCACCTCAGATCTGTCAGACAGACAGGTACAGATAGACAGGCAGAGACAGACAGGGAGAGACAGACAGGTACAGACAGACAGGGAGAGACAGACAGGGACAGACAGACAGGGAGAGACAGGGAGAGACAGACAGGAAGAGACAGACAGGTAGAGACATATAATCTGTGTTTTATAATCTGTGTCTGATAATCTATAATGTGTATCTGATAATCTATAATCTGTGTTTTATAATCTGTGTCTGATAATCTATAATCTGTAACTGATAATCTATAATCTGTATCTGATAATCTATAATCTGTTTTATAATCTGTGTCTGATAATCTATAATCTGTATCTGATAATCCATAATCAGTATCTGATAATCTATAATCTGTGTTTTATAATCTGTGTCTGATAATCTATAATCTGTATCTGATAATCCATAATCAGTATCTGATAATCTATAATCTGTGTTTTATATGTGTCTGATAATCTATAATCTGTGTTTTATATGTGTCTGATAATCTATAATCTGTGTTTTATAATCAGTATCTGATAATCTATAATCTGTTTTTCATGATCTGTGTCTGATAATCTATAATCTGTGTTTTATAATATTTGTCTGATAATCTATAATCTGTATCTGATAATCTATAATCTGTGTTTTATAATCTGTGTCTGATAATCTATAATCTGTATCTGATAATCTATAATATGTGTTTTATAATCTCTGTCTGATAATCTATAATATGTATCTGATAATCTATAATATGTTTTATAATCTGTGTCTGATAATCTATAATCAGTGTTTTATAATCTGTATCTGATAATCTATAATCTGTTTTATAACCTGTGTCTGATAATCTATAATCTGTGTTTTATAATCTGTGTCTGATAATCTATAATCTGTATCTGATAATCTATAATCTGTCTTTTATAATCTGTGTCTGATAATCTATAATATGTATCTGATAATCTATGATATGTTTTATAATCTGTGTCTGATAATCTATAATCAGTGTTTTATAATCTGTATCTGATAATCTATAATCTGTTTTATAACCTGTGTCTGATAATCTATAATCAGTGTTTTATAATCTGTGTCTGATAATCTATAATCAGTGTTTTATAACCTGTGTCTGATAATCTATAATCTGTATCTGATAATCCATAAACAGTATCTGATAATCTATAATCTGTGTTTTATAATCTGTATCTGATAATCTATAATCTGTGTTTTATAATCTGTATCTGATAATCTATAATCTGTGTTTCATGATCCGTATCTGATAATCTATAATCTGTGTTTCATGATCCGTATCTGATAATCTATAATCTGTGTTTTATAATCTGTGTCTGATAATCTATAATCTGTGTTTTATAAACTGTGTCTGATAATCTATAATCCGTATCTGATAATCTATAATCTGTGTTTTATAATCTGTGTCTGATAATCTATAATCTGTATCTGATAATTTATAATCTGTGTTTTATAATCTGTGTCTGATAATCTATAATCTGTATCTGATAATTTATAATCTGTGTTTTATAATCTGATAATAGTAGTAGTATAGTGGTGTGTATTACAGTGTGTCTTACAGTAGTGTGTATTACAGTGTGTATTGCAGTAGTCTGTATTACAGTGTGCCTTACAGTAGTGTGCATTAGTGTGTGTTATAGTAGTGTGTATTACAGTGTGTCTTACAGTAGTGTGTATTACAGTGTGTATTGCAGTAGTGTGTATTACAGTGTGTATTGCAGTAGTCTGTATTACAGTGTGCCTTACAGTAGTGTGCATTACAGTGTGTATTGCAGTAGTGTTTATTACAGTAGTGTGTATTACAGTGTGTATTACAGTAGTGTGTATTACAGTGTGTCTTACAGTAGTGTGTATGACTGTGTATTGCAGTAGTGTGTATTACAGTGTGTATTACAGTAGTGTGTATTACAGTGTGTATTACAGTGTGTCTTACAGTAGTGTGTATTACAGTGTGTATTACAGTAGTGTGTATTACAGTGTGTATTACAGTAGTGTGTATTACAGTAGTGTGTACTACAGTGTATTACAGTAGTGTGTATTACAGTGTGTATTACAGTAGTGTGTATGACAGTGTGTATTGCAGTAGTGTGTATTACAGTGTATTACAGTAGTGTGTATTACAGTGTGTATTACAGTAGTGTGTACTACAGTGTATTACAGGAGTGTGTATGACAGTGTGTATTACAGTAGTGTGTATTACAGTCTGTATTACAGTAGTGTGTACTACAGTGTATTACAGTAGTGTGTATTACAGTGTGCATTACAGTAGTGTGTACTACAGTGTATTACAGTAGTGTGTATGACAGTGTGTATTACAGTAGTGTGTATTACAGTGTGTATTACAGTAGTGTGTACTACAGTGTATTACAGGAGTGTGTATGACAGTGTGTATTACAGTAGTGTGTATTACAGTCTGTATTACAGTAGTGTGTACTACAGTGTATTACAGTAGTGTGTATTACAGTGTGCATTACAGTAGTGTGTACTACAGTGTATTACAGTAGTGTGTATGACAGTGTGTATTACAGTAGTGTGTATTACAGTGTGCATTACAGTAGTGTGTACTACAGTGTATTACAGTAGTGTGTATTACAGTGTGTATTACAGTAGTGTGTACTACAGTGTATTACAGTAGTGTGTATGACAGTGTGTATTACAGTAGTGTGTATTACAGTGTGTATTACAGTAGTGTGTACTACAGTGTATTACAGTAGTGTGTACTACAGTGTATTACAGTAGTGTGTATTACAGTGTGTATTACAGTAGTGTGTACTACAGTGTATTACAGTAGTGTGTATGACAGTGTGTATTACAGTGTGTATTACAGTATGGGGGACGGGCTCTGGGCGGTCTGGATCAGTTTCCTCTGGTCGCGGCTCAGAGACTCCAGGATGCTGTTTAAAGTTCTGATGGCCTGAAAACGAGATCAAATCATTTCAACTTAGAGACCAGTAAAGGTCAGCACAGACCAGTGCACACCAGTAAAGGTCAGCACAGACCAGCATAAATTAATGTGGGTATTATGGTTACCTCTAGTCTCAGCGGAAAGAAGATCTCTGGTTCTAAAGTGAATCGAGCCAACTGAAGGAGAACCACAGACAGCTGACTGACTGAGAGACAGACAGGTGGAGACAGACAGGTGGAGACGGACAGGTAGGACCACAAAGGTGGAGACAGACAGGTGGAGAGAGACAGGTAGGGACGGACAGGTGGAGACAGACAGGTGGAGACAGACAGGTGGGGACAGACACATGGGGACAGACAGGTGGATACAGATAGGTGGAGACAGACAGGAAGAGACAGACAGGTGGGGACAGACAGGTGGAGACAGACAGGTAGAGACAGACACATGGGGAGAGACAGGTGGGGACAGACACATGGGGACAGACAGGTGGAGACAGATACATGGGGACAGACAGGTGGAGACAGACACATGGGGACAGACAGGTGGAGACAGATACATGGGGACAGACAGGTGGAGACAGACAGGTGGAGACAGACACATGGGGACAGACAGGTGGAGACAGACAGGTGGAGACAGATACATGGGGACAGACAGGTGGAGACAGACAAGTGGAGACAGACAGGTGGAGACAGACAGGTGGAGACAGACAACATCAGACTCAAAGTGAACAAACTGTAACTGAAGATCAAAGATACAGAATTAAGGAGGAGACCTGGAAGAGACGCCTGACCCAGGAGCTGACAGACAGACAGACAGACAGACAGACAGACAGACAGACAGACAGACAGTTAGTGGGGGCTTTGACGTGTGTATAAGGAATAAATCTTACACCTTTAATATATTGGTGACATTAAAGTACACAAGATGGACACATGCAGTATTTTTACTTTTACTCAAGTAAAGTATCATCTTCCACCAAATATCATGACTTCCTGTTTCGATGCGTTTTCATTGGCCGATCAGCCTGCAGCTGGGTCCTGATTGGCTGAATATGTAACTGGCAGGCGCACGTGATTAACGCACAGCAGGACTCCATTTCCCATCATGCTTGTTACACCCACAAAAGTAATAAACCACAACCGTAATACAAATCTGCAGCTTTGAATGTAATAATCCTGCAAACGTAACAGCAGCTGCCTACGACAAACGTAACACACAATTTTCCTGCAAATGTAATAACTATTACATTTGCAGGAAATTATTACATATGTGGGAAGGTGAAAATCTAAACTGTAATAACTTCTCACAAATGTAATATGAGACTGAATAATGATCTTTGTGGTTGTTGTTGTTTGTTTGTTTACTTATACACCTGCCAATAGTGATGCGTGTGTTGACAAGCAACCTGCAGGTCGGGTCAGAAAGTGACAGAGCAGCGATCTGAGTAAGTTAGAAATAACTTACAGAAACACACACACACACACACACACACTGGTCATTCCTTGTCAGTTCACAGAATTACTCTGTGGCAGCAAATATGTCGGTTAATTGGATTTATTTTATTTTATTCTGCCTCTTGTTAATACGGATTTCTCTGCAGCATCTGGCCTACAGTACCTGTTCAGCAGCTCGGACAGTGGCGCTGCGGGATGGGTTGGCTCTCACAGGGGGTCAGGTGCAGGTTGTAAGGTTTAAAAACCATGGTTTACAATAACTTATCCTCCTCCACTCAAAAATGTGTTTTCTTCTTGTTCCTACAGATGAATGTTTGAGCCTCACTGTGCAGAATGATGTATGTGCAGAGCTTGACATTCAAAGGCTGTTTTCACATTTATCTGCTGAAAATGCTCATATGATTTTAAGGGCTAGGGCTACGAGCCTATGTTGGTGGCTTATGTAGCCTATGTTTGAAGCATTTAATTACAATATGTCTGCATATCAAAAGACAAAAACTTGAATATGTCGTTCATTCTTTGAAGTAATGAAAACATTTTTCAAGATTTAAGACTGGTCCGTGTACTTTTTGATAGTAACATGGACCAAGACTGTCTGAACACTGACAATTAAAGGCTTGCAAATAATTAATGACTGCTGAACTTAAATTAATGTAGCCTATGTGAATGCAGGAAAGTGAGAATTGCCATGTAGGTAACTGAAAATTTCCCAGACAAAATGATACATTATGTTACATTACTTTAAATAAACAGCCTTTCAGTTAAGTGTAATGTAAGGTCTCATCCACTTATTATTATTTGAATATGAATTATTTATTATTTTTAAAACCAAAGAAGAAGCGCAGGCGATGGTCACTTCACGGTAAAACAGGTCAACTTTTGAACAACTTTTCACCCCTTTCCCGGTAAGCCAGCATGATGTATTTGGTATCAATGGATTCATTGAAATCTCAAGATACATATGATACCGCCCATCCCAAAGGTTTCACTGTTAAGTCCATTCTCAGTGTATGTGCACTGGAGGCTTCAAGTTTCCACATCACACTTGTGTAAGTTGAACATTGGACCATGACTGGCTTCTAAAATATTTTTGATGTCACAGATCATGCTTGTAGCCCTTCCAAAGAATGAACGACATATTCAAGTTTTTGTCTTTTGATATGCAGACATATTGTAATTAAATGCTTCAAACATAGGCTACATAAGCCACCAACATAGGCTCGTAGCCCTAGCCCTTAAAATCATATGAGCATTTTCAGCAGATAAATGTGAAAACAGCCTTCGAGTGTCAAGCTCTGCACATACATCATTCTGCACAGTGAGGCTCAAACATTCATCTGTAGGAACAAGAAGAAAACACATTTTTGAGTGGAGGAGGATAAGTTATTGTAAACCATGGTTTTTAAACCTTACAACCTGCACCTGACCCCCTGTGAGAGCCAACCCATCCCGCAGCGCCACTGTCCGAGCTGCTGAACAGGTACTGTAGGCCAGATGCTGCAGAGAAATCCGTATTAACAAGAGGCAGAAGAAAATAAAATAAATCCAATTAAACGACATATTTGCTGCCACAGAGTAATTCTGTGAACTGACAAGGAATGACCAGTGTGTGTGTGTGTGTGTGTGTGTGTGTGTGTGTTTCTGTAAGTTATTTCTAACTTACTCAGAACGCTGCTCTGTCACTTTCTGACCCGACTTGCAGGTTGCTTGTCAACACACGCATCACTATTGGCAGGTGTATAAGTAAACAAACAAACAACAACAACCACAAAGATCATTATTCAGTCTCATATTACATTTGTGAGAAGTTATTACAGTTTAGATTTTCACCTTCCCACATATGTAATAATTTCCTGCAAATGTAATAGTTATTACATTTGCAGGAAAATTGTGTGTTACGTTTGTCGTAGGCAGCTGCTGTTACGTTTGCAGGATTATTACATTCAAAGCTGCAGATTTGTATTACGGTTGTGGTTTATTACTTTTGCGGGTGTAACAGTGCTCCTCACCAGGAAGTAGTCATAGAACTCCTCTGTGAGGCAGAGCAGGGAGGCAGAGTTCTTCTGGAGGTCAGAGGTCAGCAGGTCATGGACAGCTTCGAACCACAACACCACCTAAACAAACAAACAAACAAACAAACAAACAAACAAACAAACAAACACACAAACAAACAATGACATATACAAACACTTCAATCATTTCTAATGGGATGATGCAGGTCCTGATTACTAACCAAACATTGTTACATTATGTTGACATTGTAATAGATTACTTACTTATCATGGATCAATACATAACTCCTTATATTATGGACCAATGAAACAGATGATCTTCACTTTACTCTAACAAGGTACATTACTCAGATTACTTCCTTAGATTTAACAGTTTACAGATCAGTTTGATAGATACAGATTTACTGGTTAGAAATTACTTCTATAGATTACAGATTAACATATGACAGATTACATATATGTTTTACTGATCAGAAGATTACAGATTACTTTTATAGATTACTGAATAATAGGTTCTTTCTAAAGATTGCACAGGAACAGATTACTTTTATAAATTACAGATTAATAGATTACTCTAATAGATTAGATTACAGATTACTTTAGCAGTCAGTCCGTAGGTTATGAGCGTCTGCAGGGTGTCTTTGTCCTCTGACAGAATCTCTAAAGACTTCAACACAACCAGAACTCTGCTGAACCTGGATCCACACAGATCCTGAAATAAAACAAACAAACAAACAAACAATAATAACTAATACGCCACAATAACACAAATAACCAGCGCCAATTCATCAGTCAATGAGAATGTGTGTGTGTGGGCGGGGCATAAGCACATACAGCCAGCAGCAGCAGCAACCCACCGTCCAACACCGGCACAGTGTGAGGACAGAAACAGAGGGCTGTGTGGGGACGGAGCACCTGCTGCAGCAAGCCAACACGCCGTCTGTGGTCATTTTGACTTGACCAGCTGACTTAATGCTTATTCTGTCAGGGTTGGGGGGGTGGAGCCTATCCCATCTGACACTGGGTGAGAGGCAGGGTTCACCCTGGACAGGTCACCAGACTATCACAGGGAAAACATGTCGGAGCACCTGGAGGAAACCCACGCTGACACAGGGAGAACATGTCAGAGCACCTGGAGGAAACCCACGCTGACACAGGGAGAACATGTCAGAGCACCTGGAGGAAACCCACGCTGACACGGGAAGAACATGTCGGAGCACCTGGAGGAAACCCACGCTGACACAGGGAGAACATGTCAGAGCACCTGGAGGAAACCCACACTGACACGGGGAGAACATGTTGGAGCACCTGTTTGACATACGCTCCTTTATTAATGAGAAATAAACTTTATAATCATCAGAATTCTGACTGCTCGCTTTTTTACTAACAACATTTACTTGTTACGGCTCTGGCCATATTGTGATGTGTTTCAGTTTCTGTGTCTCCTTCTGGTGTTTGACTGTGAGAGCGAGCGCTTCTTTTTGGCGGAGGATCTTTGTACCACAGGTGTGGAGTGCTGATTGGCTGGCGGTGTGGGCTAAATAATAAAATGACTCACATCACAGAGAATAAATATTCAGCAAAACAATTTTACAGTGAATAAAATTCTGTGTAAATGTTGGATGTGTGTGGCAGGATGGGTGGAGTTAGACTGAACAGGCTGTTTGACAGAGGTGAGTTTTTAGGCCGGATTTGAAAGTAGAGAGAGAGCTGATGTTAAGAGCTTTCAGAGACAGAGCTTCTGTACGCTGATGACCCCATGGTGGTCAAGCGGGCTGGAGGGACAGTGAGGTGGACGGAAGAAGACCCAAGAGCTGGGAGATGTACAGAGGAGTAAGATCTTAAAGTCAGTGTAGTTACGTTTAGCCAGCACACACACGTGTTTACGTTTAGCCAACACACACACACATGGTTACGTTTAGCCAACACACACACATGGTTACGTTTAGCCAACACACACACGTGGTTACGTTTAGCCAGCACACACACGTGTTTACGTTTAGCCAACACACACACGTGTTTACGTTTAGCCGACACATACACATGGTTACGTTTAGCCAACACACACACACATGGTTACATTTAGCCAACACACACACATGGTTACGTTTAGCCAACACACACACACACGGTTACGTTTAGCCAACACACACACGTAGTTATGTTAAGCCAACAACACACACAGACACACACACACACACACACACACATAGACACGTGGTTACGTTAAGCCAACACACACACACAAAGTTACGTTTAGCCAACACACACACAGATGTAGTTACGTTTAGCCAATCAGAATAAAATCGTTTACACTTATGGTCTGTTGGCATGATGATGTAACATACACAATAAAATAAAGGTGAAATGTTCTGACTGCTAGAGACATTAAATTATCATCATTATTTACACTGTGGTTGTCACAGTGACCACCGTGTCACACCCTGTTACCTTGGTGACCACCTGGTCTAGTCTGGTGAGTGTGACGCTGCTCAGTCCTTCATCACGAAGCAGAGAAACCAGATCAGAAGAGTCGCCACGATCCAGACAGTCCTCCATCTTTACCTCCAACAACTGACAGACACACAGACAGATTAATAAATGAAAATCGATATTTCATATTAAATGTCACTGAACAAAACCTCATTTAACTTTTGAACCATTTCAGTCTCAGTGAGAGGACTGTGGAGGAATGTGGTGCGTTATCCTGCTGGAAGTAGCCATCAGAAGATGGGTACACTGTGGTCATAAAGGGATGGACACGCTCAGCAACAATACTCAGGTAGGCTGTGGTGTTTAAACCATGCTCAGTTGGTACTAAGAAAATCTCCCCCACACCATTACACCACCAGCAGCAGCCTGAAGCGTTGATACAAGGCAGGATGGATCCATGCTTCCATCTGAATGTGGTTTTTCCAATCTTCTATTGTCCAGTTTTGGTGAGAAAACCCGTGTGAATTGTAGCCTCAGTTTCCTGTTGTTAGCTGACAGGAGTGGCACCTGGTGTGGTCTTCTGCTGCTGTAGCCCATCTGCTTCAAGGTTGGACAAGGTGTTGTTGCTTCAGAGATGCTCTTCTGCACACCTTGGTTGGAACCAGTGCTTATTTGACTTCCTGTTGCCTTTCTATCATCTTGAACCAGTCTGGCCATTCTCCTCTGACCTCTGGCATCAACAAGGCATTTTGGCTCACTGGATATTTGCTCTTTTTGGGACCATCCTCTGTAAACCCTAGAGATGGTTGTGCTGAAAATCCCAGTAAATACTCAGAGCAGCCCGTCTGGCACCGACAACCATGCCACGTTCAAAGTCACTTCAATCACCTTTCTTCATCATTCTGATGCTCCGTTTGAACTTCAGCAGCTCGTCTGTACACTAGTATTACTGTACACCAGTATCATTCAACCCATCCTTCTGTACTGTTGCCCCTGTTTCTACAACATGCTGTCCACCACTAAAAGGAACAAACTAACAAAAATAACACACACCGCATCCAAAATCATCAACCATCCCATACCCAACCTCACAGAGCTCAACCACGATCTGTCACGTCTCGCACGAACAATAACCAATGACTCGGATCACCCTCTCAACCCACACTTCACACTGCTGCCGTCTGGGCGCAGGTACAGGACCCTGAGATGGAGACGAGCACGCTTCAACAAGAGCTTTGTCCCGTCTGCCATCTCTGCACTCAATAACCTCCCCCAACAACCTCATATGGACCCAACCCTCCTGAGTGTGATATATATGTGTCAGTTTTTCGTGTCTGGTGGTGTTTGTGCATTGTGTGTGTATTGATATGTTGTTCAGTGTTTGGTGGTGTTTGTGCATGGTGTTTGTTGGTGGTGTTTTTGTGTACCCAAATGTTGTTGTGACAGTTTGTGAAAACAAATTTCCCCATGGGACAATAAAGGCTATCTATCTATCTATCTATCTATCTATCTATCTATCTATCTATCTATCTATCTATCTACCTACCTACCTTCACCATGTCTAAATGACTAAATGTTAATGAGCTGCTGACACCTGATTGGCTGATTAGACATGTGTGTTAATGAGTAGTTGAACAGGTGTACCTAATAAAGTGGCCGCTGAGTGTATGTCATCACTGTTGCTCTGGAGAGGTACCAGCGTGTAGTGTTGTGTACTTTAAAAGGCAGTTATTTGTAGATATTATTGACATAATGAGAAATAAATAATTCATCAGATCTAAATGATAAATGTTGGTACAGCTGAATGAAACATCAGAGAAGATGCAGAAGGTTTTTTTTTGTAGAGGTCACATGATGTCAGGGGATAAATTGATGAATATTTATGAATATTAATATATATTCTTACCAAAACAACTAAAAGATCAGATTTTAAACAAGATGTAAACATTTTAACATTTCGCCTCCATTTTACAAATTAAAAATCCTGCTGAAACCCTCGATAGCATAAAGGTCACTTAATTATCTAAATCATTATTATAATAATTATAAGGATAATAATTACTATTTGTTTTTTATTAAAATGTAAATGTATTTAAGTTATTTTAAATGATAAATACATTATATTTAATTGACTTTAATTTGATGTCGTATCGAGGACAGAAGACACAGTAATGATTTATTATTATTATGGCTGACGTTTCTCGGTGGAACAGACTGACAGCACCGTGCACGAGGCGCACGCTTCTCAAACATGGGTGTTGAATGAATGTATATTCAGTGTCACTGAAAATAAAGACGTCATCATATGTTTACATGTTGTCAAACTGAATTCTTCTTCTGCACTTTTATTTCCTTTGTTCCATCAGAGTAAACTTTAATGGCGTCACTTCCTGCAGACTGACAGCAGGGGGCGCTGCAGGCCGCACTGTGTGACAGGCAGAACGACAGATTCACATGAACATGTATCAAATCAGACTCAGCTGATGAAATAAAGACTAACACATGAATATATGAAATGTTATTGATAATAGTGACGTCAGACTGAAGTCAGACGGATCAGTATCTTTAACAGTGATCAGTTTCACAGAGAGTCGATCAGAAACCATGAGAATCAATAATCTGAAGTTTATTTACCATCGCGTCTCTTCTCTCGGCGTGTAGGGAGCGTGCACGGCCACGCGCACACCTGCCGCTCATCAACTCATCAGAGTCCAGGCCGCGCAGGCGCACGGAGAGAAAATAGTCCCCACAGTGGCGGAAGAATCTCAGCTTCACGTTTCATTGATGAGTCAGAAAAACTGAAGTCTGAACCTGTTTTTAACATTTAAACATTTTATTTCACATCTTTCTTCATTTAATGAGAAATATCTGCAAATGTTTTCAGGAGACTTGATTTAAATGTTTTTATTCTTTACTGTCACTGGGATTCATAATCAGACAGGGGTGGACATATTAATGGAAACATTTACATTTAATTTTACATTGAACATTTATGACACAGTTTTCAGTCTCTCTGGTTTTTAAACTTTAAACATATAATAAAATAAAAAGAAACAAAATGCTGCAACACACACAAACTGTCATCTAGAAAAGTTCCAATAAAAATACCACAGAGATACTTTAAAACAAAGTTCTATAACCAGTGGTGTTGTTGAGCCTGCTGCTCACCACAATAAGCTTAATGTATATTTGTAAAAAATCAGAATGAGCCCAGTAACGATAATGATAATTATTATAATCAATAATAATCAATAATGATAATAAAACCCAGGATCTGTTAATGTGTCATTCTCGTCATTAAAGCTCTTAAACATCAGCAGAGGAGTCTGTTTCGGTTCAACACTAATTACAACTGCTGATATTTAAATGTCAAAATTCATCTGGAAAATAAACAAAAAACAGATTTTAAAGGTAAATAAAAAGCTGATAGTTGATAAAAACCATCAACACAGCGTTTCCCAGCATGCACTGCATGTCAGTATGACATCAGACAGACATCGGACAGACAAATTTGGTTGGAATGAAAATCAGGTTGGCGATGTTGAAGATGTCTAAAAATGTTAGAATTTAACATTAACGTTATGTTTACGTTAACGTTAGGATGTTTAGCTGACGTTGGGTTTTGTTCTTTAAAACTTATGACAAAATGACATTATTCTACGTCAAGATAATGACGGCCAACACGTCCTCACTGCGACCTCGTCACGTGCAATCAACATATGACGTCCAAGGTACCCTGGGTGTGTTGGTTGATGACGTTCTGGGACGCCGTGTCAACTTGTTACATGCATTGTCTGTTTTCAAAATACACTTCTGTTTTCACAGGAAATGTACAGTTTGCATACAGTCTCTTTCAAAATAAAAGCACTACGTCGGTACAACACCACCAACTGAGCAGCAACACACACACGTGGTTACATTTAGCCAACACACACACACACGTGGTTACGATTAGCCAACACACACACATGGTTACATTTAGCCAACAAACACACACATAGTTACAATTACCCAACACACACACATGGTTACGTTTAGCCGACACACACACTTGGTTACGTTTAGCCGACACACACACGTGGTTACGTTTAGCCGACACACACTTGGTTATGTTTAGCCGACACACACACATGGTTACATTTAGCCAACACACACACACACGTGGTTACGTTTAGCCAACACACACACTTGGTTACGTTTAGCTGACACACACACGTGGTTACGTTTAGCCGACACACACTTGGTTACGTTTAGCCGACACACACACATGGTTACATTTAGCCAACACACACACACACGTGGTTACATTTAGCCAACACACACACGTGTTTACGTTTAGCCAACACACACACGTGTTTACGTTTAGCCGAGACACACCTGTGGTTACGATTAGCCAACACACACACGCGGTTACGTTTAGCCAACACACACACGCGGTTACGTTTAGCCGACACACACACATGGTTACGTTTAGCCGACACACACACGTGGTTACATTTAGCCAACACACACACGCGGTTTATGTTTAGCCAACACACACACGCGGTTATGTTTAGCCAACACACACACGCGATTACGTTTAGCCGACACACACGTGTGGTTACGATTAGCCAACACACAAACGGTTACGTTAAGCCAACACACACACGTGGTTATGTTTAGCCAACACACACACGTGGTTACGTTTAGCCGACACAGACACGTGGTTACGTTTAGCCGACGCACACACTTGGTTACGTTTAGCCGACACACACACATGGTTACGTTTAGCCGACACACACGCCTCTACTGAGCGTCTGGATTAAACACATCACGTGTTGAGTGCTTTAAGTGTGTTCACACTGCACAGTTCAGGAAAGTGCAGTTATTTACTGGGGCACTCAAAATGGTCCAAAAGTTGAGTGTGGAATAACGGACTCTTTTCACCCTCAGTGGTCACCACGTGAGACATAACAGAAGCCACGTCACAAACTTCTGACATGGCGGCTGGAGACGACAAGGAGCCTGTTGGTTCTACGTGTTTTTGCACTAAGTACCAAAACTGTTGTCGAACAGAAGCTGTCAGTGATGTTCGTTGGGTCTGTGATTATTTGGCACTGCCATCAATAACGTGAATGCTAACGTCAGCTAGCAAGCTAACGTAAGCACGTCATGTTTGCCAAACATGGATTTGTCTCATTGTCCCTGGTTCAAAGTTATGGAGACGTCCACACAGAATATCATTTAATGTGGAGGGACAACAGACAACTTTGTAGCTAGCGAGCTAACTTTGTTCTGCTCCAGGTGTTGATCAGCACACAGCGTTAGCTAGCTGTTGGCTAGCACGTTGATGAGTTGTTCCTCCACATTAAATGATATTCTGTGTGGACGTCTCCACAAGTTTGAACCAGGGACAATGAGACAAATCCATGTTTGACAGTTTTTACAGCTCGTATGATGATGAATTATCTTTCATCACGTCAGTAATTCAGTTCATGTAATCCAAACACACACTCCTCTACTGAGCGTCCAGCAGCCATTACCGCCTGAATACACACATTAGAATTAACCAAAGACTAAACTTCATTTTCTGCCACACGTAGATCAGAAACACACACACACACACACACACACACACACACACACACACACACACACACACACACACACAGACACACAGACAGACAGATGCTGACGACCTCTCGTCCTTTAATTGATGACAAATGAGTTTGTTTGTTTTAGGAGAAACACTGAAGTGTTTACACAACACACACACACACACACACACACACACACACACACACAGGTGAACAGGTGTGTGTGTGTGTGTGTTTCTCTGAATCAGCATCTTTAAAACCTGAAACACTAAAACATGAAGAAACTCATCTGAACGAACACACACACACACACACACACACACACCACACACACACACACACACACACACACACACGTAAAAATGTCAGACTGATGCTGTTTATTGTTTGTTTCACAGAAACAACAACAACAACAATTATTATAATAATTTTAATAACAAGGTTCATATTTTTATTATTTATCTAAACCGACACCTGTTTATCAATATCTGATCAATAAACATAAACAGGAAGTTCTATTGTTGTTGTTTTAATATCAGTGATCAGTAATCCATAAATATAACCACCATCCAGGACCTTTACACACACACACACACACACACACACACAAACACACACACACAAACACACACACACACCCTCTGAGGGAGCTCGCGCCTCTCTCACCTGTTCATTCACTTCGTACCTGAGACTCACCGGAGCTGCACGCGCCCTCAGGAGGAGCCGCGCGGACCGGACGTTTTAATCTATAATCAATAAAAAGTTCAGTCGCAGACAGTGATCAGCTTCCGGTTTAATCCCGCAGGTTCTGTGCTGTTCACGGACCCGGTTTATTGATCTGAACCTGGAGGACCCGGATCAGAGGGAGCGCGAGCATGTCCCGGGCCGAGGAGCGCGAGGAGGCCGACTGTGTGTGTTCCGTCGGGATGAAGTTCACGTGGGACATCAACGACCCCAAACTGCCGCAGGTAACACGGTGATCAATAAGTGATCGATACAGGCAGTCAGATGATCAGCAGCTTCACTCCAACAGGAAGTGATCAGCAGCCTTATTATTAGAAACATTATTGATCAGCAGCCTTATTATTAGAAACATTATTGATCAGCAGCCTTATTATTAGAAACATTATTGATCAGCAGCCTTATTATTAGAGACATTATTCAAAAAACGAAAGGTTTAAAAAAAATAAATCAACAACATGATGAAAGTCAGTTTATATTACACTGAGTCTGGTCCGTCATCATTCATTCAGCATGTTTTATTTATTAATGTGAATATTAATAATCTTTACAGTTCTGTTGGATCAATATACATTTTGTGATGTTCTTAAATAGTCTATAAACGAACAGGGTTTGACTGGAGAGGCCGGGGTCCATCTTTTATCCGATCATTCAAACATTCAGCCTGTCACATTAATTAATAACTTATCAATAAAGATTAAAATTATATAATTTAACAGTTCAATAAATAAACTCAAGTAATTTGTCACTGTGTTAAATTGGCAATAAAAACGAGCAGGGTTCGGTTGGAGAGATTTGGTCCGTGATTCGTCCGATCATTCAAACATTCAGCCTGTCACATTAATTAATAACGTCATAATAAAACATTCAAATAATATAACTGAACAGATCAATAAATGAATAAACTTTGTAATTTTCTTAAATAGTCTAAAAAATGAACAGTTTGGTCCGTCATGTTTTATTTAATAAGGTGAGTAAAAGTGATCTTAAAAAAACATTCAGCCTGTCACATTTAATAATAACGTCATAATAAAACATTCTGCCTGTCACATTTAATAATAACGTCATAATAAAACATTCAGCCTGTCACATTTAATAATAACGTCATAATAAAACATTCTGCCTGTCACATTTAATAATAACGTCATAATAAAACATTCAGCCTGTCACATTTAATAATAACGTCATAATAAAACATTCTGCCTGTCACATTTAATAATAACGTCATAATAAAACATTCAGCCTGTCACATTTAATAATAACGTCATAATAAAACATTCTGCCTGTCACATTTAATAATAACGTCATAATAAAACATTCTGCCTGTCACATTTAATAATAACGTCATAATAAAACATTCAGCCTGTCACATTTAATAATAACGTCATAATAAAACATTCAGCCTGTCACATTTAATAATAACGTCATAATAAAACATTCTGCCTGTCACATTTAATAATAACGTCATAATAAAACATTCAGCCTGTCACATTTAATAATAAAACATTCAGGCACATATCTGATCAGTTCAATTTGCTCCTCAGGTGGAGTTCTGCTGTTTGTTGAATTATAACAATCTTTGTCTCCTGAAAATAACTTCACATAAAACTAAATTAACATTAAATGTGTTTTAATTCTGTATTTATTGACATGATGAGGATATCTGTGCACAGGCGATCAATAATTGAAGCATGTTTCTGATCAGGATCATTCAGCTCACACACATATATTAATATTGTTTACAGACGTAAAGTTAGAAAAACTGAATAAATGAAAAGATCTCATGGAAATATTAAATAACTAATAACTTCTTCATTTGAGTTTTTACATTCTCAAAATGTCGTATGGAGTCTTAGAGTTTGTTCAGTGGAAACACGTTGAGGTTTGATTATTGATCGCTGTGCACACACAATGAACAGTCACATTTTATATAAAGACAGATTGTCATGTTTTTACAAAGAGCCGTCAACATCTTTCATTTTCTCTCATATTTCCCCTTGATATGGTTCATATGTTCCACCTCAGTGTCATCTTTATAAAGACAAACTGAATTTAACTAAATAACCAAACATATTTAGAGACTCTGCAGAAATATGGAATATGTAAATGTCACATCATTAAATTTAAACTCATTTAGCTTTTGACTGAAAACCGTCACAACATGAGTAAAATATTTAGTTTAAAAATGTGACAGTGAAGCTGTTTATTAATTCTCCTCCAGAGTTCCCAAATAAATTATGAAGATTTAAGGAAATCATAGAACTTCTCTCCCTTTTCTTCTTTAGACATTTTCAGATCATAAACTCTTTTATTTCTGACTAAATCCCTTCGACTGACGTCAGCTCACCTCGCCGCCATTTTCCCCTCGAACAACAAATTTAACCCAAAATCAGTTTTGAATCTTTTTTTTTTTTTTTTGAGACAGACTCTGTTGAGGACAAGATATATAAATGTATCTGTAGTGTCAATGTTATAAATGTGGGTTCAAAGTGTAAATCTTTATCTTATTTAATAAGTCATATTTAATAGATTCAGTTTGTCTAATAAATAAACTCCCTCTGCACCACATGAAATATCACAGATTATAAAACGTGTTTCTGATTATGAAAATTAATTATCATTGAAAATTCTTTTTTTAGCAGATGAAGAAAATATGTTTTGATGAAATGTAACAATAATAACAATAATAATAATAATAACAATAATGTTTAAACTACAGTTTTATATGTGAACAAACACGGAGCTGATTCCGTCACATCGACAGAAAGAACTGACTCGTTTTCTGAGTGTGACACAAATATACTGAACCTGTGTGAGGTTTACTGTTTGTTCAAGGTCATCTGAAGGTTGTGTGTGTGTGTGTGTGTGTGTGTGTGTGTGTGTGTGTGTGTGTGTGTGTGTGTGTGAAGCAGCTGACTCGGCTCTTCTCTCTGTTGATGCTCAAACAGTAAAAACTGGTTTTTATATTTTAGTTTTCAGTGAAACCAAAACAAACAGAGCCTCTCAGGTGGAACAGCTGATCCAGAGTCAGCTCGTCACTGATCAATATCTGGGATTGATTTTCGGACACGTATCTGTAAACTGAATCAGTCTAACAGAGACAGGAGCTCAGCAGCTTTCACATCTCTGATTAAAGATAAAACCTCGACTTCTCTGTCATGAATCAAACATTCAGCTTTAACAGGCTGTTTTCTGCCATAAATACCAACGAAGATGAATTCACGTTCATCATGACCCAGGTAGGTGTCGGATTCGGCCCATTTGCGGCAGGGTGTTGGCTGACTCAGTGGTGCTACATGTGAGCTCTGGCCCGTTGATGGTCACCAGATCTGCGTCCTGTTGGGCGCCATGGACCTCCTGGCTGAGACACGGCTGCTTTAACCTTTAGGCCCGTTTCCACTGAAGAAGTTCCTGGTATTATTTGAGGAGCAGGAACTACTACAGGAACGTCCTCTCGCTCGGCTCTCTCAACCGCCGTGTCTCCACTGAGAGAGCGGAGTACGAGGAAGGTTCCTGTAAAGTTACCGGGCTCTGGATGTGACGTAATCGTTGCGCGACCATTTTGACCGGGGTGAAGTAGGGACGCTGTTAGCTGTTAGCCGATAGCGGTGTCTGTAATAACTCATTAAACTCACAAAATTGTCCGTGAAAAACATATTTTTTCCAGCAGATGTCTTAGTTACAACATGATTGAGCTAACTGCAGTAGTTTCATGTCGTATCCGACAACGGGAGGCTTTTAACAGATGACGTCCTGATGTTAGCTTTGCTGCTGCTGTTAGCTGTCCCTGTCAGCTGATGCTTTCTAGACATCGTGATTTCCCAAAACTGAATAAATACCACACATAGCAACACAAAACTGCTTTGCTAGCTCAATCATGTTGTAACTAAGAATTCGCTGGAAAAAAAATATCTTTTTCAACGACTGGTTCTTGAGTTTTTTTACATGGCGGTGGAAGCTATATGAACGAGCTAACCCTCGTCTGCTGAGTTTTAAAAATTCCGGCTATTTTGTTGCTTTCTGTTGACGTCACATTCCGCCTTGAGTATATCCAATCAGCACCAAGTAATCCCCAAGCCCCAGCCAGGAGTTTCTCGGGGCCGTTCTGAGTACCTACTCCGAGGCAGGGACTTGTTTAGCCCCTGTAAAAGTTCCGGAACTCTGTCCTTCGGGGGTGGTTCCTGCGGTGGAGACACGCACCAACGGCCCCGGCCCCGTAAAATTACCCTGAAGTTCCTGCAGTGGAAACGGGCCTTATGAGCCATGAGATCAAATGTCTCACATGTTAGACTAACCTGTCTGTCTGTCTGTGTGTGTGTGTGTGTGTGTGTGTGTGTGTGTGTCTGTGTGTGTCTGTCTGTCTGTCTGCCTGTCTGTCCTCCTGTCTGTCTGTCTGTCTGCAGGACACAAAGCAGTTCGACCCGTTCCAGGAGTGGACAGACGGTTATGTTCGGTACATCTACAGCGGTGAGAAACAGTTGCAGAAGAAATCAGTTTAAACAGAGAGGTGAACTGTGTCTCAGGATCAAACACATGATCGGTGTTATTGATTATTGATTACTGACATTCTAACACGTGGTGTTGTGAGACATGATTCAATGACATAATACTGGGCGGTGTGATGTCACACTGGGCGGTATGATGTCACACTGGGCGGTATGACTGGCTGTATAAATCCTGTCTTGTCTCTGACTTATGACATTTTCATTATTGATTAACGTGTTGGTTGAGTTTGATCGTGTTTCTCTGAACTCCACTGACATCCAGTGTACAGTGCTGTTTTGCATCAGTCATCCAGGTTTCAGGCTGCAGAGCAGAACGTCTTATAAATATGGGGAGTCAGGAAGTGCACCAGGTTGTGAAGCCAAATGTCATAGTGGTCAAACAGTGTAATTACATCGTCACATGATGTCATGGGGCCAAACAGTGTAATTACACCGTCACATGATGTCATGGGGCCAACAAAGACTTTTCCCTAAAGACTCATGTGGTGAACGAGACGTCTTTAAAGCAGTGGGTCCATTTTTTAGTGCCACCCCCCAAAATCACCATCAGGGTTTGATCCATTTAGTCCGATGATGTTTGGAAAGTCTGGAAGAGCTTCATGATTAAATCATTTTAGCCCCACTCAAGTTAGCAGACAGGAAGTAGCTGGATCAGTGGAAGGAAGTCTGTAGTGCGCCTGCTGTATGGGACCCAGTGCTTCTGCAATTTTATACACAGCAGTTGGACCTTTTTGTCTTCATGCACCACTGAACAGCTTTCATAGTAACAAATTTGGCCCCGCCTCCAGCGCCATATCCAGGTCTCTTTATACATCCATGAGAAGAGTGGACTGTTTCAGCTGTCGCTTTGTTCTTAGCTGAAGATAAGAACGCTCAGAGACATCTCTCCGGCTGGGCGATGAGAAACACCAACAACCACAACTGTCAGATCCTGAAGAAGTCCTGTTTGGGTGTGGTGGTCTGTTCACGAGGCTGCACGCTGCCCGACGGGTCCCGGCTGCAGCTGCGCCCCGCCATCTGTGACAAGGCCCGGCAGAAACAGCAGAGTAAGTACAAACACAGATCCTGTTCAGGTACCCTCCACCTGTGTCTCCTTGTGTCCACCGGTCTCCTGACCTGGACTCTTTGTGTTTCAGAGAAGCTGTGTCCGAGCTGTAACGCCGCTCTGGAGCTACTGCCATGTCGCGGCCACAGTGGTTACCCCGTCACCAACTTCTGGAGAGTCGATGGAAAAGCCATCTTCTTCCAGGTTACCACCTTTATGCTAACATGCTAACTAGCTAAATAACATAGCATATCTAGCACTTCATACCAGATCCTGAACGATAACCAGTACATGGACATCAGACTAGATTTGACCCAGCTTTTGTCTCCATGAAACCATGAAGCTTAAACATTCTTAAACAACCTGACGGTCTGAGCAGGTTTACACTAGATCTTGGACATCTAAACCGGTCTGAGCCAGATCTTAGGATTCTAATTAGTTTTAAAATAATTCCTGAAAGCACAAATATATTCAAACAATGTCTTCAAGCCTGGAAAGGGCTAAACCACTTTGTGTCTGTGTAAACCGGTCTAAACCAGATCCTGAATGCATGAACAGATTGGAGGAGGTATGGCCTGATTCAAACCAGATTCTAAAGAGTCTGTCGTTGTTGTTGTTGTCCTTCAGGCTAAAGGGGTCCATGATCATCCCAGACCAGAGTCCAAGTCTGAGACTGAAGCCAGAAGAAGTTCAGTGAAGAGACGAGTCAGCTCCCCACCTTTCACGCCCAAAAGACGGCTCATTGAAACACAGGTCGACAACAACAACAACACACAACAGCTGTTGGTTAACGTTGGTGTTGTTTATTGTTTGCTTATTTGTTGTCAACTGTTTCAGGCTCTGGGCCCCGCCCTCCTCTCCTGCGTCGATCCATCAGACAGAATCTCCTTCATTGAGCCGAATTTCCCACAGCATTACCCAGCGTTTCAGAGCCCAGAGCCCTACTACAACCCCCACAATGCACTAGGAGAGGCCCCACCCACACTGCAGAAACCAGCCAATCCCAGGCTTTACATGGGCCGGCCCTCTTACGAGTTCCAAGGATACCTGACCTCGCCTTCGTATCCCATGACGTCTGACCTCTGTGACCCCAGGTCAGCATCGCACACACTCCAAAACACATCCTGTGTCTTTAAATACTTTCAGCCAAATCCAGATCAGCTACAGGGGTTTAAATGAGATCTGGACCGCTGAACTGCGTGTAAACCAGACCCTGAAACCCTGAACAGAGTCAAAAAGGTCTTAACGGACGTGATCCTGGCGGACTGAGCAGGTCTTATCCAGAATCTGACAGTGTCAACAGGTCTAAACTAGATCCTGGTTTCTGTGCAGGGTGGCTCCAGTCCTGGGTTCCTCCTCTTCCTCCACGTCATCATCGGCTCCCCTCTCCTCCTCCTCCTCCTCCTCCTTCGACCCCCAGGCGAAGCCATCTGCAGGCTGGAAGGAGCTGCTGAAGAGCTCCGCCCCCTATGGTGACAACCACCATTACTACAGCGCAGAGTACCCCTGCCGTTACCCCAGCAACGCCCCAGGGTCCCCCGCAGCACTGCAGACCATCATCACCACCACAACCAAGGTGGGTACAGTTCATCAGGAGAGTCCATCTGCAGACCTGAAATCTTCCTTTAATCCTCTGAGACCCACAGTCCCACTTTGTCTTTTTTGACAGACAGGACAGTTCGATAGAGGGGCGGGGCTTAAACTTCACTGTACTGTTACATTTACACCTGTACTGTCCCTCCTCAGGTCTCCTACCAGCCCTGTCCGAAGCCTCCTGCAGCGCTCCCTTCCTACCAATCATGTCCTAAACCTCCTGCCGGCCTCCCGTCCTACCAGTCCTGTGCTCCCCCAAAACCTCCAGGCCTCCCTGGCTGCTCCTCTCTGCTGGATGATGCCTCTTCCTCTTCCTATTCCACCGAGGTGAAGGTGACGGAGGAGTCGGGTGGAGTCATCAAGTCTCTGTCGTTTCAGCCTGAACCTCTGCAGACCAAGACAGAGCGGGCCGACGGCTATGACTACCGTTACGCCTACCCCAACACGTACCGCTACGATGACTACTGAGGCAGCACTACCTCCACCGCAGCTACCACGACTGCTGTTACCACCACTGCACCCACCCAACATGTGGTGCCATAATGACTACTGATACTACAACTGTCACTATGAGAAAAACTACTGCTACAGCCCAAACACAAACTATCTGTCCACAGACTGTGTGAAACAAAACCCAGTGAACGACCTGCTGAACGACATCTGCCACTGCACGGATCAAGAGCAGACAGGATGTGGATTATCAGGACGAAACTCTGACCGAACCAAAATTTTGGTCCATGAGAAACTTTCTGAAGACGCTCATGGAGTACTGTCATGTTCCCAGAGGCAGATCCTTCTCCAGCTTCCCTCGACCGACTCTTTCAGGACAAGAAGTGAAAACACTGGAGTGAAATGTGCGTCAGACACCAGGATTCTGTTTGGTCAAAAAGCCTCAACACAAGACCCGACTCAGACCCGGTGCTTCTGGAGCTCTCAGCCACATCTCATGGCCTTCTTCAGTAAACTGAGCTGCAGCCATCAATTCATGGATTTGATTGTTGTGACATCACCTGATGGTTGTTTTTGTGGTGGAGATTGTTTCTGCAGGTATACATTATCATGTGGGGGAGGTGTGTCACATCCTTCAGAGTCCCCAGAAGTGAGGTGTGTCACATCCTGTAGAGTCCCCAGAAGTGAGGTGTGTCACATCCTTCAGAGTCCCCAGAAGTGAGGTGTGTCACATCCTGTAGAGTCCCCAGAAGTGAGGTGTGTCACATCCTTTAGCGTCCCCGGAAGTGAGGTGTGTCACATCCTGTAGAGTCCCCAGAAGTGAGGTGTGTCACATCCTTTAGCGTCCCCGGAAGTGAGGTGTGTCACATCCTTCAGAGTCCCCAGAAGTGAGGTGTGTCACATCCTGTAGAGTCCCTAGAAGTGAGGTGTGTCACATCCTTCAGAGTCCCCAGAAGTGAGGTGTGTCACATCCTGTAGAGTCCCTAGAAGTGAGGTGTGTCACATCCTTTAGCGTCCCCGGAAGTGAGGTGTGTCACATCCTTCAGAGTCCCCAGAAGTGAGGTGTGTCACATCCTGTAGAGTCCCTAGAAGTGAGGTGTGTCACATCCTGTAGAGTCCCCAGAAGTGAGGTGTGTCACATCCTTCAGAGTCCCCAGAAGTGAGGTGTGTCACATCCTGTAGAGTCCCCAGAAGTGAGGTGTGTCACATCCTTTAGCATCCCCAGAAGTGAGGTGTGTCACATCCTTTAGCGTCCCCACAAGTGAGGTGTGTCACATCCTTTAGCGTCCCCAGGACTGAGGCACATGTGATAACAAATTTAACCTCGTCTAACTAACTGAGCGGCTGGTTGTGACAGATGTGGCTGAGAGCTTCAACACACGACAACAAGGAGACTTTGTTCTGTCAAGTTTTCAGAGTCAAATATGAACCTTCAAACTCAGGATTCAATTATTGTGACATCACTTGAAACCATAAACGACCCCAGAAGAACCAGAATCCTCCTGGTTTCTGATCTGATGAATTTGAATATCAAATATTAGACCTTCACCAAAGACTTTTTAATGTCACAGCAGTCTGAGTGTAATGAAGCTGTGGAAGTTGTCTTCATGAGTGTTTGGGTTATTTATTGAGTCCGTCAGTAAACCTGTGAGCACGCTGAACTGTGTCTGAATGAAAGAACAAACTGAATGAACCAGTTGATGACTGAAGAGATCTGTGAGATGTAAAACTGTTTCTGTCTGAACTGAAGTCTCACATTAAACCAACTGTTGTACAGACTCTTGTTTCTCTTTCCTTCAGAGTAAACTGATGTTAAAGCACAAGCTGGAACTAAAAGTTGGTGTAACATCCCTTTAAAAGTGTGTTTGGAGTCAACAGCTGATCAGCAGCGTCGCAGCACAGAACCCGCTCACCTCTTTTCCACTTCATGTAAAACATTTTATATTCTCAGTTCTTCTCACCGTTTCCTAAAGTTTCCTTTAGTTGCTCTGGTTTGAGTTAAACTCAAACATACGAGGCTCAGATTAAAATCACGTTCTGGGCGTCATGGCGTGAAGACGGGCCACAGGTGGACCGGCGTCCCCTCCTGGGTC
Organism: Epinephelus malabaricus; assembly: GCA_037127435.1. Lineage (NCBI taxonomy): Eukaryota > Metazoa > Chordata > Actinopteri > Perciformes > Serranidae > Epinephelus > Epinephelus malabaricus. The sequence goes on from JANUFT010000022.1 coordinate 37,983,642, forward strand.
CAGAGCCTCAGGATGAGAACCTGCAGCGGAGGATCAAAGAGCTGCTGTTTGGACGGTTCCAGTCTGGATGAGTAATAAATGTTGTTTTGACAAGAACGCGTCAGGACAGGAACGGTTGTGCTGTCCTCACTGTGAACCTTTAAAACTCTCAGACTGAGTCCTCTGTCAGTACCTTCCATTACAGTCACTCACTGCTCCGCCTCCAGGTTACATTAACATCTGCCAGACGCCGCTCTGATCCCAACAACCAATCACACACACCCACCTCCTGCTGGACGTTCACCTCGCCATCGCTACACACTATATTGACATGACCTCAGTCCAGACGTAAACAAAGGACAACATGCGCTGATGTGTCCTTTCAAAATGGTTTGATCCAGACAGGTAGGACCACCAGGTGAGTGTCCAGATGATACAGGTGAGTGTCCAGATGATACAGGTGAGTGTCCAACAACAGGTAGGACCACCAGGTGAGTGTCCAGATGATACAGGTGAGTGTCCAGATGATACAGGTGAGTGTCCAGGTGACACAGGTGAGTGTCCAACAACAGGTAGGACCACCAGGTGAGTGTCCAGATGATACAGGTGAGTGTCCAACAACAGGTAGGACCACCAGGTGAGTGTCCAGATGATACAGGTGAGTCTCCAGATGATACAGGTGAGTGTCCAGGTGACACAGGTGAGTGTCCAACAACAGGTAGGACCACCAGGTGAGTGTCCAGATGACACAGGTGAGTGTCCAACAACAGGTAGGACCACCAGGTGAGTGTCCAGATGATACAGGTGAGTGTCCAACAACAGGTAGGACCACCAGGTGAGTGTCCAGATGATACAGGTGAGTGTCCAGGTGATACAGGTGAGTGTCCAGGTGACACAGGTGAGTGTCCAACAACAGGTAGGACCACCTGGTGAGTGTGCAGATGATACAGGTGAGTGTCCAGGTGAGTGTCCAACAACAGGTAAGACCACCAGGTGAGTGTCCAGGTGACACAGGTGAGTGTCCAGGTGAGTGTCCAACAACAGGTAGGACCACCAGGTGAGTGTCCAGGTGACACAGGTGAGTGTCCAGGTGAGTGTCCAACAACAGGTAGGACCACCAGGTGAGTGTCCGGGTGATACAGGTGAGTGTCCAGGTGACACAGGTGAGTGTCCAACAACAGGTAGAACCACCAGGTGAGTGTGCAGATGATACAGGACACAGGATGAGGGTCATAAGGACAGAGGGATGTCGTATGCTGTAAAGCCCTGTGAGGCAAACTGTGATTTGTGATATTGGGCTTTATAAACAAAATTGATTGAATTGATTGATTGATACAGGTGAGTGTCCATCAACAGGGAGGACCACCAGGTGAGTGTCCAGACAACAGCAGGTGAGTCAACAGGGGAGACCTTGACTGTTTCTGTAAACTTGTGGGTAGAAGATATTTTGCAGCTCTCGGCTCGTCAGCTGACGCCTCACCTGTCTCTCACCTGTAAACCAGGCGAGGCGAGAGCAGATAATCCTGAGCTGTGTAATTCTATCCTTCCACCAACAGTCACCTCATCCTGTCTTCTTATCTTCTTATCTTCTTTTTCTTCTTCTCTGCTGATCTACATCGCTGCTTTTTCACACGCAAATCATTTCATCCCTCGGCCTCTTCTTCTTCTCCTCCTGCTAAATAAATCATCCCGTCTGCTGACATGAGATACTTTTCCAAACAACGACACATCTGCCCCTCCACCTCCCACTCCTCCATCCAGCCATCCGTCCCCTTGCTCTGATGTGGCTCCGCACTAATGGATGTTTTCAATTTGATGCTACATGGTTGTGATTTACAACAGAGACAGACAGACAGACAGGAGGACAGACAGGCAGACAGGAGGACAGGAGGACAGACAGGCAGACAGGCAGGGGGACAGACAGACAGGCAGATGGAGGAGAGACAGGAGATAATGAAATGGTTAAAGGAAATAAAGTTGAGACATTTCAACGATAATTAAAACGTTTCTGTATCTCACAAAATAACTGATTCAAGTGTTCAACAACAGAGTTGGACAGACGAGACTTAACCCTGCTCAGAACCAAACGTTGTTCCAAACACAAAATACTGTGGTGCTGGATTTGTCCTCTGAAAACCATCAGCAGAAAAAAGAAAACAATTTAATTTGGACACTTTAGAACGTGTTTTATTTTTTCTATGTGGACAAAGATTCTTAAGACACAAACAGTAAAAGTGACAATGAACCTTTTTAAAAAAACAAAAAACAAAGTTATGAGTTAATTAATTTGTCACTCATATCAGTGAATAAACTGATGCTCATAACACACTGCGTATAGATTTTACATTGTATTTGTCATCAGGTCTCAAAATATCCCTGATCTCTAAGGTATGTCCTGAAAACACTTCTGAGATGAGACTTTTCTGTGGACATGATCAATAAAATGCTTCATGTGCTGACTGAATCATTAAAGCATCAAATCACATGAGTGGGGGAGAGTGGGGTCACATGTGCCAGTTTTTACTTGAGGTAACTTTAAAGAGAGGGCATGGCACTAATGTCTCCAACTAAAATATGTACATATGTTTCAGGATGTGAGGCATCCCCGGAGACAACCACTTTGGCTCTTAAATAAACTGTTTTAAAAATATGGCCTTCCAAAAAAAAAAGGTCTTGTGGCACAATTTGCCCCTGATGCAGGGCGAGTTGTGCCTTGGTAGAAATTACGTTGGGGTAAATTGTGCCATTGATTACTAAAGTAAAACAGAACATTTTCATGTCATACACTGTAACGCTGTATCAAAGCAAGACAAATTCATTACTATATTACTTATTAAAGCTTTTTTAAATAACATCAAAGGCCAATTTTAACAGTAGACAACATGTTGAATACACGAAAGATCTTAAGTAGGTCTCCATAATATTTAACATTTTCAAAATAAAATTAAGTTAAACCTGAACAAAATCAACGGCAATTCTCAGAACCAGCTACAACACAACATGCCACCTGTCACTGCTGCAATATTCTCCAACAGGGTGTGTTTAAAATGTTAAGAGCAAAATTAAAGAATAAAAATGAAGGCTCCAGGTCATACATGTCAACTCCTGGCCAGTAGAGTGTGTGTCACACGCTACTGGCCAGGGGGGGGGGCATGTTCCCCAGTTTCTCAAAAACACAAATTGTCCCCCCCAATTCTAAATAGCCTAAATGACTGAAATTGAACAAACGTATTTTCCGACTCCACATTCCCAGTTCTAAAATAAATGAAAACTGTGAAACAAACATTTTTATAAATAAAAATGAAATGAATTTATTTAAATAAATGTGAGTGTGTTGGGTCAACTTGTGTAACTTGTAAGTGTTTATTGTGCTCTTGTTCTAACACTAGCATTTCTGGCTCTGTAAAAACATCATCAGTTAGTTTAACCAAGCTCAGTTCAGGGCTCATGTTCTGATAATCATCCCTATCCACTGATGTATACAGTAGTCCCATATACTGGGAGAAAGGGAAGATGATGAGGAGAACTGGGAATCTGTGAGAGGCGAGAGATGAGAACGTGAGTGGACATAACATGCCTGAGACCCTGAAACTAGATGTAGCATGAACTAACAGTGAAGCAGTGAAGAGGAGGGTGATGGCTGGCTCCATGTACTATTGGCTGGTTCAGAGAAACAAACAGTAAAGGTGAGCACATGATTCTCTGTGAGTGCTTTTTGAATGACTTGGTGATGAGCCTCTATGAAATCCTGAAATATGCTGCCAGTCTCACGCGCTCTGTGGGCGTGATGTGCACACGTGCAATTAAAAAACAACACAACTGATTGTGTCCCCCCAAACTTGTCACCAGATCTGCAGCCGTGTGTGTGTGTGTGTGTGTGTGTGTGTGTGTGTGTGTGTGAGAGAGAGAGAGAGAGGGAGACAGAGAGAGAGAGAGAGAGAGAGAGAGAGAGAGAGAGAGAGAGTGATATCATTTTAGTGATAAAATAAAACAATACAATGTACAATTACAATAAATTAATATGTTAATAATAATCATCAGTGGGGTGGCACAGCTTCACCAGGCCTTTTGGCACACATCACCCCAACCCCACCATTTTAGCAAACTTGTATCATGCAGCAGTTCAGAGCTAGCATCATGCTAACAGTATAGCCTCATGTTGTAGCTTACTAAAGCACTAACTCAGTGAACTCAAACGTACCTCACCCTTCCTCCCCACCTCACAGTCGGCCATGCTTGTTAAAAAAGGAGGCGTGTTTTTACAGAGCCAGAGTTACACAAGTTGACCCAACACAATCACATTTATTTAAAATCATCTTTATAGGAATAAATATCCCAGTAACAAAATATTTTGTCCTTATCATATCACATGTTTGATGAAATATGTTTGTTCAATTTCAGTCATTTAGGCTGTTTAGAATTGGTCCCCTACCAGAAGTGACAACAGCGTTTTTTAACCACCTCTTTCTCTTCTTCTTCTTCTTCTTCTTTTTAAACAGTGAATTACAATCAGACAGTGGAGCATTATCGCCAACATTTGACTACTATCTCCGCCCACACATACACCAAACTTACACCACAACGTCAGTGCTGAGTTAAATGTGCTGCTGTAGCTCGGAGCAAGTTAGCTAGCAGGCTCACTCTGTGAAATCGGAGCTTTTTCAACTTTGAAAACTTAAAATTTTAATTAAAATTAATGGCTATTTTTCTTACGTAGCCTGGGTTAAAGACAGTTACAAGAAATTATATTGTGCCATCTCAGGCTGTTTTCTCCTCAGTGTTTTGAGAGTTTTGTCTGTTACTGACAAAAGTATTATTTAATCTAATATTCCTAATTAGACATATGTAATAAACGATGTGCACCATAACTGTGCATGGCTGCCCAGTCCAAAACATATTATAGTTTAAATTATAATGTTCAGAGCTGAACGTCTATTTTGACAGTTTTTTTTTTTTGTTTTTTTTTTACATTTTTCTAAAATCAATAAAAACAACATCGCCTCACAGCAAGAGGGTTGCCGGTTCGATCCCAGGCGTGGGAGCCCTTCTGTGCGGAGTTTGCATGTTCTCCCCGTGTCAGCGTGGGTTCTCTCCGGGCACTCCGGCTTCCTCCCACAGTCCAAAGACATGCAGATTGGGGACTAGGTTAATTGATTACTCTAAATTGTCCATAGGTGTGAATGTGAGTGTGAATGGTTGTCTGTCTCTATGTGTCAGCCCTGTGATAGTCTGGCGACCTGTCCAGGGTGTACCCTGCCTCTCGCCCGATGTCAGCTGGGATAGGCTCCAGCCCCCCCGCGACCCTCAAGAGGATGAAGCGGTTAGAAGATGAATGAATGAATGAATGAATAAAAACAACAGGGTTGATTGTCCGTCCTCTTACAGTACCAGAGCTGACACACACTCTGCTGCTGACACTCAACATCTTTGCCTAAACACTTGTACGATCCCTCACGTGTTACACGTTATTGTAGCACGTGATTGGTTTGTTGTGTCACTGAAGCACATCACAGTTCAAAGAGGTCTAAGAGGCATTATCAGTCATTACCATATTAAAACACACTGAGTCGTGTTTAAGTGATTTTGAGTATTTAACAGCATTTAAAGTGACCAATAATAAAAAGGTTTTTGCAGCAGTGAAACACGACTGAGACCACACGAGCTCGTCGCATATCAGAGGGCTCATTTCACATTAAAAGAAGTAAATCGTTTCATCGTATCTGGACATTAGTTGAATAATTCTCACACTGACCTTTAAAACTGGTGTAAACACTGATCTGTGTCATCACTGTTACTCGAGCTAAAACAAATGCTGTGCACTTCAACAGGCAGTTACTTGTACATATTGATTATATGATGAGAAATAAATAATTGTTCAGATTTATTTGTTACAAAACGGTAACAGGATTGAGTTTGTTTGTCCCCCAGTCAAACCTGAATAAAACATCAGAAATAGAATATGAGATATGGGAGACACGTACTGTCATTGAACTGTTGGCATCAAAGATCAGAGACGATGCAGCTTCCTGTAAATCAACTCAAATCTGGAATGTACCATTATTTTGCAAAGGTTTACAGGGTTGACGTGAAATCAGGGGACACAGATAAACTGACAAATATTTATATGAAATAATATATATTTTTACCAAAATCTCTGTTTAACAATAAGATCAGATTTAAAACATGTCAACGTCAACATTTGAACACTTTGCCAACATTTTACAAAGTCCTGCTGAAATACAACAATCAGAGCGAAGGACAAAAACATCATCAGCATAAAGGTCATTTTAATCATTTAAAATAATATTTAATTGACTTTAATTTGATGTCATATTGAGGACAGAAGACACAGTAATGTTATATTATTAAATCACATTATTGTTTGTTGTTATAGTGATTTTATGACTCATTATTTTGTGGGGACGCAAAAGGCAGGCTAGTGTTAGCTAGCAAACTAACGTTAGCGCTTGGCGGTACCAAATCATTACAGACCCAACAAACATCACCGACGGCTTCTGTTCAACAACAGAACTGACCTCGTTGTCTCCAGCCGCCATGTCAAATGTTGAGAAGATGGCGCCCGTTGAGGGTGAGAAGTGTCCGTCGCTCCACACTCAGCTTTTCAACCTGTTTGAGCACCCCAGTACTTCACTGTGTCTTCCTGGACTGTGCAGTGTGAACGCACCTAAAGTATGAAGTGTTAAGTCCAGAGGTCTGAGACACACTGACTGACTCCATTGTGTCATGGTTTGAGTTTCTGTTGGGCACTTCCTGTTTTATTTTGTAGTCTTGTTTCCCCTTGTGTGTCTTTGTTGTCTTTACTTCCTGTCTTTGTCTTTTTCCCGCTCTTTTTTGATCTCTGATTCTGTTCACCTGTTTGCTGACCCACCTGTGTCTGATTAGTTTGTCTAGTTAGTCCCTGTGTTTCTCTGTGTCTTTGTGAGTTCGTGTGTTGTTTTCGGGTGTGAGTTCCTGAGTCTTCCCAGTGTTTTTTCCAGTGTTTTTGGACTCCTTCGTGTTTGCTATTTGGATTTCCACCTTATTTTCTGGACCTTTTGAGCTTGAAGTAAGCCTGTGCCTGTTACTTTTTATTTTTGTTATTAAATCACCGTTTGAACTCTGTCCCGCTGTGTTAAGTCTGCTTTTGGGTCCACCTGCCTAGCAGTATTTTGATTCACATCGTAACACATTGCAACTCTATACTTCCTGTTTACACCCTCCAAAGCACCATGGGATCTGTAGTTCCAAAATGTAGACCATGATTATCTACTGACTGATATTTCTGACTGTGTGCGTTATTTAGTTTTTGAGATATGATCATTTTTATAAGCAGAGTAAAAAGGTGGTGGATGAACACATGTCGCTGCTCCATCTGCTGGTGATGTTTTGGGACGCCGCGACCAACGCCAGGATGTCAACAAAAGCACGTGGTTAGGTTCAGAGAACAACATCATGGTTTGGCTCAACATTCATACAGGAAGTGAGCAGCAGGCTCCTGGGTGAAAGTCCAGGGTTTGTTGGACCCATCGACCTCCCGCCCTACAGGGACTTTTCTGCTCCTTATATCACAGTATTTGAACCTCACATCGTCCAGCGGTGTATCGTAAGACTGAAACAGGTGCTGTCCGGATACGTTACTAACTGACGCCGCCCGATGGTGAATCATTCTGCTGCGACAGGTGCCATCCGGCCAACTGGCAGTGTGTCAAAACACCATGAAAAGTTCTGTCTGACCAGGTGACAAACTGATGCCGCCTGGCACGGTCATACCGCCGCCAGGTGGCTATTGGCGTCGGTGTCTGACGCCAAAATAACTGACTGAAGTGGTGGTATTTGACGACTTCAGGAGGAGAAGAGGCTGGATGGACGCTGGATGGATGCTTCATCATGCTGTCTGCTGAGAAAAGGATGAATCTTATTTTAGATCGATTTAAACAGCATCATGGATAATGGTTAAATGTGATCAACGGAAAAATCCCTCTGAATTAAGTTTTTTTTTTTTTTGGATTTAAACTTTTTAATATTCAGATTATAAACCTAATAATCTGAGATCAGACGTTGTGGCTGTTGTCAGGTTTTGTTGTATTAAAGTTGAACTCCAGGTCAAATGTAGATCCCACCAGTTCAATTTCCCTGTTTGCAGTGATGCTGCAACCGAACGGACACAAAGAGCTGCAGCTGGAGAAGAGGCAGAAGATGGATGATGGGGGGGTGGAGGGTGGAGGAGGGTGGGGGGCCCCTATAAACAAGCAGCTGCTGCAGAAAGAAATGAAAATCATATCAGCTTCAAAGGCATAAAAGCAAAACTTTGGAAACAAAGATGAAAGATAAAAACTATCAAAAATACACAGAGCATAATTACAGAGTGTGTGTGTCATGTTGTGTGTGTTTGTGCGTTCCATGAGTGTGTTGATGCACGGCGTTCTTCGTGCCGTGAGAAGTCTTATCAGCGCAGGACGACTCATACGAGCGTCCTGTCTTGTTAAAGGGACATGACAGTGCCGGTCTGATCTCTATCAGCTCGCTGCTCTCTGATCTCTCAGCTCCACTATGTTTGAAGGAAAGTTCAGCAGCTCGCAGGAAAATCAGGATATTTTTATGACTCAAACGTTGATAAGAAGTTTAACAGCCAGAGAGTCATTCAGAGAGTTCATTCTTCTTTAAAGGATATTTTCTCCGTCCCACCAGATTTATTTTTAATGTTTTTATGTTTGTTTTTACCGAACATTTTTACATTTTAACATTTCAACATATAAAACAGAAGGTGACGATTGTTCCTCTTTTAATCACCTCTGAAAACAGAAGAGAGACGTAGTACAGATTCAGATGTTGAATATGCAGTTATGACGACTGTTTACTGTTTGTAGTCAAACTCCTGTTGTGTGAACGTGCGGCTCGTTCTCGTTCCAAAGTCGTCAAACATTCATCAGTGATGTCAGGTGTCGGTGGGCATGTGGTGTCGGTTCATAACACGGCACCTAGCACGGGATTCTTGGCTACAGAAAGATATGTTTCAACTGCCGAAAAGACACGTTTCAAATGCCAAAAAGACACGTTTAAACTGCCAAAAACACATGTTTCAACTGCAGAAAAGGCAGATTTCAACTGCCAAAAAGATGCATTTCAACTGCCAAAAAGACACGTTTCATCCGCCAAAAAGACACATTTCAACTGCCAAAAAGACATGTTTAAACTGCCAAAAACACATGTTTCAACTGCAGAAAAGGCAGATTTCAACTGCCAAAAAGATGCATTTCAACTGCCAAAAAGACACGTTTCAACCGCCAAAAAGACACGTTTCAACTGCCAAAAAGACATGTTTAAACTGCCAAAAAGACACGTTTAAACTGCCAAAAAGACATGTTTCAACTGCAGAAAAGGCAGATTTCAACTGCCAAAAAGACATGTTTCAACTGCAGAAAAGGCAGATTTCAACTGCCAAAAAGACGCATTTCAACTGCCAAAAAGACACGTTTCATCCGCCAAAAAGACACATTTCAACTGCCAAAAAGATATGTTTCAACTGCAGAAAAGGCAGATTTCAACTGCCAAAAAGACGCATTTCAACTGCCAAAAAGACACGTTTCAACCGCCAAAAAGACACGTTTCAACTGCCAAAAAGACATGTTTAAACTGCCAAAAAGACACGTGTAAACTGCCAAAAAGACATGTTTCAACTGCAGAAAAGGCAGATTTCAACTGCCAAAAAGACGCATTTCAACTGCCAAAAAGAGGCATTTCAACTGCCAAAAACACGCGTTTCAACTGCCAAAAAGACACGTTTCAACTGCCAAAAAGACACATTTCAACTGCCAAAAACACGCGTTTCAACTGCCAAAAAGATGCATTTCAACTGCCAAAAACACGCGTTTCAACTGCCAAAAAGACACGTTTCATCTGCAAAAAAGATACATTTCAACTGCCAAAAAGACGCATTTCAACTGCCAAAAAAATGCGTTTCAACTGCCAAAAAGACGCATTTCAACTGCCAAAACGACACGTTTCAACTGCCAAAAACACACGTTTCAACTGCAAAAAAGATACATTTCAACTGCCAAAAAGACACGTTTCAACCGCCAAAAAGACACATTTCAACTGCCAAAAAGATATGTTTCAACTGCAGAAAAGGCAGATTTCAACTGCCAAAAAGACACGTTTCAACTGCCAAAAAGACACGTTTCAACCGCCAAAAAGACACGTTTAAACTGCCAAAAAGACATGTTTCAACTGCCAAAAATACGCATTTCAACTGCCAAAAAAATGCGTTTCAACTGCAAAAAAGACGCATTTCACCTGCCAAAAAGATGCGTTTCAACTGCAAAAAGACACATTTCAACTGCCAAAAAGACGTATTTCAACTGCCAAAAAGACACATTTCAACTACCAAAAAGACACATTTCAACTGCCAAAAAGACGCATTTTAACTGCCAAAAAGACACCTTTCAATCGCCAAAAAGACACGTTTCAATCGCCAAAAAGACACCGTTCAAATGCCAAAAAGACGCATTTTAACTGCCAAAAAGACATGTTAAAACTGCCAAAAAGACACGTTTCAACTGCCAAAAAGACACGTTTCAACTGCCAAAAAGACATGTTTCAACTGCAGAAAAGGCAGATTTCAACTGCCAAAAAGACGCATTTCAACTGCCAAAAAGACACGTTTCATCCGCCAAAAAGACACATTTCAACTGCCAAAAAGATATGTTTCAACTGCAGAAAAGGCAGATTTCAACTGCCAAAAAGACGCATTTCAACTGCCAAAAAGACACGTTTCAACCGCCAAAAAGACACGTTTCAACTGCCAAAAAGACATGTTTAAACTGCCAAAAAGACACGTGTAAACTGCCAAAAAGACGTTTCAACTGCAGAAAAGGCAGATTTCAACTGCCAAAAAGACGCATTTCAACTGCCAAAAAGAGGCATTTCAACTGCCAAAAACACGCGTTTCAACTGCCAAAAAGACACGTTTCAACTGCCAAAAAGACACATTTCAACTGCCAAAAACACGCGTTTCAACTGCCAAAAAGATGCATTTCAACTGCCAAAAACACGCGTTTCAACTGCCAAAAAGACACGTTTCATCTGCAAAAAAGATACATTTCAACTGCCAAAAAGACGCATTTCAACTGCCAAAAAAATGCGTTTCAACTGCCAAAAAGACGCATTTCAACTGCCAAAACGACACGTTTCAACTGCCAAAAACACACGTTTCAACTGCAAAAAAGATACATTTCAACTGCCAAAAAGACACGTTTCAACCGCCAAAAAGACACATTTCAACTGCCAAAAAGATATGTTTCAACTGCAGAAAAGGCAGATTTCAACTGCCAAAAAGACACGTTTCAACTGCCAAAAAGACACGTTTCAACCGCCAAAAAGACACGTTTAAACTGCCAAAAAGACATGTTTCAACTGCCAAAAATACGCATTTCAACTGCCAAAAAAATGCGTTTCAACTGCAAAAAAGACGCATTTCACCTGCCAAAAAGATGCGTTTCAACTGCAAAAAGACACATTTCAACTGCCAAAAAGACGTATTTCAACTGCCAAAAAGACACATTTCAACTACCAAAAAGACACATTTCAACTGCCAAAAAGACGCATTTTAACTGCCAAAAAGACACCTTTCAATCGCCAAAAAGACACGTTTCAATCGCCAAAAAGACACCGTTCAAATGCCAAAAAGACGCATTTTAACTGCCAAAAAGACATGTTAAAACTGCCAAAAAGACACGTTTCAACTGCCAAAAAGACACATTTCAAATGCCAAAAACACACGATAAAACTGCCAAAAAAACACGTTTCAACTGCCAAAAAGACACATTTCAACTGCCAAAAAAACATTTTAAAACTACCAAAAAGATACCTTTTAATTGCAAAAAAGACACATTTCAACCGCCAAAAAGACACGTTTCAACTGCCAAAACGACACGTTTCAACTGCCAAAAACACGCGTTTCAACTGCCAAAAAGACCCGTTTCAACTGCCAAAAAGACACGTTTCAACTGCCAAAAAAACACGTTTCAACTGCCAAAAAGACACGTTTCAACTACCAAAAAGACGCATTTTAACTGCCAAAAAGACACCTTTCAATCGCCAAAAAGACACGTTTCAAATGCCAAAAAGACGCATTTCAACTGCAAAAAAGACAAGTTTTCAAATGCCAAAAAGAAGCATTTCAACTGCCAAAAAGACACATTTCAACTGCCAAAAAGACACATTTCAACTGACAAAAAGACACATTTCAACTGCCAAAAAGACATTTTAAAACTACCAAAAAGACACATTTTAACTGCCAAAAAGACACATTTCAACCGCCAAAAAGACACGTTTCAACTGCCAAAACGACACATTTCAACTGCCAAAAACACGCGTTTCAACTGTCAAAAAGACACGTTTCAACTGCAAAAAAGATACATTTCAACTGCCAAAAAGACCCATTTCAACTGCCAAAAAGACACGTTTCAACTGCCAAAAAGACACGTTTCAAATGCCAAAAAGACCAGTTTCAACTGCCAAAAAGACAAGTTTCAAATGCCAAAAAGACGCATTTCAACTGCCAAAAAGACGCATTTCAACTGCCAAAAAGACATTTTAAAACTACCAAAAAGACACCTTTTAACTGCAAAAAAGACACATTTCAACCGCCAAAAAGACACGTTTCAACTGCCAAAAAAACACGCGTTTCAACTGCCAAAAAGACACATTTCAACTGCCAAAAACACGCGTTTCAACTGCCAAAAAGACAATTTTCAACTGCAAAAAAGATACATTTCAACTGCCAAAAAGACACATTTCAACTGCCAAAAAGACACATTTCAACTGCCAAAAAGATGCGTTTCAACTGCCAAAAAGATGCGTTTCAACTGCCAAAAAGACACATTTCAACTGCCAAAAAGACACATTTCAACTGCCAAAAAGATGCGTTTCAACTGCCAAAAAGATGCGTTTCAACTGCCAAAAACACGCGTTTCAATTGCCAAAAAGACACGTTTCAACTGCAAAAAAGATACATTTCAACTGCCAAAAAGACGCATTTCAACTGCCAAAAACACGCGTTTCAACTACCAAAAAGACACGTTTCAACTGCAAAAAAGACGCATTTCAACTGCCAAAAAGACGCATTTCAACTGCCAAAAAGACGCATTTCAACTGCCAAAAACACGCGTTTCAACTACCAAAAACACACGATAAAACCGCCAAAAAGACCCGTTTCAACTGCCAAAAAGACCCGTTTCAAATGCCAAAAAGACACATTTCAACTGCCAAAAAGACGCATTTCAACTGCCAAAAAGACATTTTCAAACTACCAAAAAGACACCTTTTAACTGCAAAAAAGACACATTTCAACCGCCAAAAGGCACGTTTCAACTGCCAACAAGGCACGTTTCAACTGCAAAAAAGATACATTTCAACTGCCAACAAGACGCATTTCAACTGCCAAAAAGATGTGTTTCAACTGCCAAAAAGACACGTTTCAACTGCCAAAAACACGCGTTTCAACTGCCAAAACGACACGTTTCAACTGCAAAAAAGATACATTTCAACTGCCAAAAAGACGCATTTCAACTGCCAAAAACACGTGTTTCAACTGCCAAAAAGACACGTTTCAACTGCAAATAAGACACATTTCAACTGCCAAAAAGACACATTTCAACTGCCAAAAAGACACGTTTCAACTGCTGAAAAGACCCAATAACGTCCCAGTGTCCTCAAACGAGTATTTCCTAATCAACTGCGTCTTTTCTGGTTTCTGTTGATAAAATTGGTCAATTTTGTTGCCGTATCAAAGTACATACCTTATTAATCATAAATAAACAATAATAAAGTCTCAACCATAACATGTGATCAGCTTTTGGACCTCATCCACTTTTGTGTCGGGACCAGCTGTAGATTGACCCGGCAGAGATGGCTGCCATCTTGTTTTTACCTGGTGCAGCAAACCCAGAATATAACGTCCTCCAATGTGGACGCAGCGTCTGATGATGAGAGTTCATCCAGAGGGAAACATGAAGGATGAACCACATTTCACCACAAGCCATCCCATAATAGTTGTTGAGAAACGTCACCTGCGGTTGTTTATTTGGATCCAAACCAGTCGTACCTGTTGCCTTTTAATCTGTCGTCTATCTGTTCTCTCCATCCGTCCGTCCCCATCCTTTATCTCTTCATCATCTCCTCATCATCTCTTCATCATCTCGCTGTCAGGACTCGTACAAACATCACGTAGGCATGATGACTGTCATGGCTGCCCGCCAGCAGCAACATGCTGGTGTCTTTGATGTCTCTACAAAATAATCTGCTGCTGTGGAACAAGAGACAAGCCGCAACGCTGCCGACGCTAACATAAACTAGCAGAGAGCAACATGGGCAACACAGGCAACACCAACAATGCAGGCAACAGAGAGCAAACAATGCAGAACAATGGCAGAAAGAACAGAAAAATAATTATCAAAAGCGAAAACAGGAGCAGTTGTAGATAAACAGAGACACAGGTCTGTCTGTCTGTCTGTCTGTCCTCACCTGGACAGGTAGACTCTTGCAGACAGTTGTGGTTCATTAAGAGGACAAAGTGTGGACAGACGGACGAGCAGCACACTCACCAACCTGACACGCTTTTCATTAACATTATCAGACGGACTGGGACCAGGATTGAACGACAGTAACCAGGTCAGATATCAGGACCAAGACCAGGTCCAGGTCCAGGACCAGGACCAGGACCAGGACCAGGTCTGTAAGGTATTGGGTCAGGTGCAGGATCAGCTCTCAGCCCACAGGACCAGTGTGAGGTCTGTGAGTGTTTCCTGTGTGCAGGGAGCCACAGCTGTTTCTTCTTCTGCTGTTTTGACAGAACAGGAAGTGTTTGTGGTTGAGTGACGAAGAATGAAGTTTATCTTTAAAGAGACGAGAACCAGACTGACGGGACAAGTCTGGACCTGAGGACAAGAGACAGTCACTGCACTGCAGAGAGACCATCAGATAATGTGGGAGTCACAGCCATGAACCAAAACCTTCATCACCTCCACAAAGGGTTAATAAAGGGTTATTAAGGGGTTATTAAAGGGTATTAAAGGGCTAGTGAACGGGTATTAAATTGTTAAAAAAGGGATTTTTAAAGGCTAATAAAGGGTTAGCCTTTAAAAATCTTTAATTAAACCTTTAATACCAATTTGTTAAGCCTTCATTTGCCCTCTAATAACTCTCTATTAGCATTTTAATAACCGTTAATTAACCCTTTATCAACTCGGTGGGCCTGTTGGTCAGGGTCCCTTACTGGAGGGGAGGGGGCTAGAGCATCACTGTGCACGTGTTCTTCTTCTTCTTCTTCTTATGTGGTAAAAACATGACATGGTTTAATTCTGCAGAAGAAGAAACGGGTTTCATTTGGTTTCAGAAACAAACAGATTAAAAGATGTAATCCAGACTCAGTAAACAGAGACGGAAACATTTCAGAGATTAGGCTGAAGAGGACACACACACACACGCACACACACACACACACACACACACACACACACACACACACACACACACACACACACACAGGTGAGATGGGCAGGTAAAGTTTACCTCAAGATAAAATATAAACGATCATGTGTGTTGTTTCTGCAGTAAAATTTTTTTTGTATGTGTGTGAACAGGTTCAGGTGTGTGTCACCTGCAGACAGAGTGTGAAGCCGTCACATGATGGATGCTGTGTCTCTGTCCTCGTCACTGATCCACAGCAGGAATGTCAGCTACGCTAACACTGTGTCACACACTTTCACACACACACACACACACACACACAACACACACACACACACACACACACACACACACCTCTGATCACATGACTGTCCTCACCTCATTAGTGACTTTAAACACAACACCTTTGTTTTTGCTTCCATTTTTCACAGGTTAAAGATGTCAGATGATCCATCTACCTGACAGGTGAGTCTGATTAAACATCATCATCATCATCATCATCATCAAAGTCGGGCCGTCGGTGAGCGTCTGTCGCCCTAGTTTTTGCGGTGTGTCCCGCACCGTCAGCACTTCAGCGTCGGCTGCTTTTCGGCCGATTGAGCATGTTGAATCTGCGGTGGAGCTTGTCGGTGAGAGAGATCACTCTGATTGGCTGTTCAGGTTTTATTTCCTCGCCCCTGTAGCGAGTGAATCTGCCTGTAGTGAAACCGGGGCTAACCGGTGCTTCCTCCTCAGGCTCCACTTCACTCAGCTGCCCCACAGACCTGCTGCTTCTTCACACTTTAACCTGAATAACAAACTGGAGCTAGCTGGGAGCGGCTAGCGGAGCGTTAGCCGCAGCATGACCGGAGGGAAGCACAGCCAGTTAGCCTCCGCTAGTCTCTGAGCTAGCCCCGGCTCTCCGTTTGGATCCAACCGGAGCACCGAGCCCTGGTTTGTTATTCAGGTTAAAGTGGGAAGAAGCAGCGGGTTTATCGGGCAGCTGAGTGAAGTGGAGCCTGAGGAGGAAACACCGGGACTGTCTGGATGTAATAGTCCGTGGAGGTGCTGCGGTGCTCGGCTGCACAGATAGGAAACCCCTCGGCTGACAGGATGTACCACTCTCTCACTCCGCTCTCTCTCACGCAGGCGCAGAACGTACGTGCTACTTGGCCATCGGATGTAGTCCGTGTAGTGTGTTCAAATGCAACTGACACAGGGCAACGTGAGGCGACGTAGATGACGCAACAATTAGCTTTTGTCGCCGCTAGTTCTTTGATGTCAGTTTGGTGTGTCCGCACCTTAAGAGATGCAGGCTCCGTCTAGTTCCAGTCCTCAGGTGGTCAACAGTGGCTTCAACAGCAGTGTCAGGCGGGGCGAGCGTGCTCTGGGTGTCACTGGGAACATGTTTCGACTGGATGAATCAAATGAATTCAAAGAAACAGACTTTATGATTTTGACTTTGAGCGGTGGAGTTTCTGTGAAGTCAAAACACACATTATACCAGCTCGTCCTCACACATGATATCCTCCACATCTCCACCCCACGAATGATGACACCTCCTTTTTTTTTTAAAGATATGATATTTTTGGGTGCATTTTTGCCTTTAATGGACAAGACAGCCAAGTGTGAAGGGGGGAGAGAGAGAGGGAGAGACATGCAGCAAAGGGCCACAGGCTGGGGTTGAACCCGGGCCGCTGCGGCAACAACCTTGTACATGGGGCGCCTGTTCTACCACTAAGCAACTGACGCCCTGATGTCACCTCCTTAACGTACGGTTACATAATCAACGTAAAGTCACAGAGGTCAGGTTTAGGGAAAGACGTGGTGAGGACGAACCTCAAAATGTTCACACGGATTTGAACACGTGACCCATCCACCCTGACAAGGACTGCTTCCTTGTTTACTGCTGTCAGCTCATTGGTCACATGATTACAGCCTTTAAAAATACATGGGATATATGGGAATTTGGTTGCGTTGTTTTTTATAGGAAAACAAATGAAATATTGTCTGAATAAACATGGTGTCATGAAAAAGATTTCAAACACAAATCAGCTTCATCAGAACTCACAAAGTTCACAAACAGCTGCCCTATACTGGACACGCTTTCCCCTCACATACAACATGCTAACATTATTAGCACAAGCCTATGGCATTTTATATTGTATAAATTAGCCTAGTGGCTAGTCGAGTTGTTTCTACTCAGGATAACTTCTGTGATGTAGTTTCCTCCACAGGTCTGTACAGGTATATTATATATATGATCAGCTGACTGTCTGTGTTGGTGTTGTTGGGTTTAATGAGCCGATGAAAACACACACACACACACACACACACACACACACACACACACACACACACACACACAGGTAACCTGAGAGCGTCACACACACCTGGATACTCACCTGTAGCTGTTAGCTGTAAACACAGAAACACATCCGTCACTTTCTCCTTCAGTGTGAACACAACTACACGTCACCTCGACTGCACACGCACTGACTCTACTGCAGCATGTGTCAGCACATGTATGTAGCACCACAGTATGTCTGTTATTTAATTTCCTGTTCATTTTCTAAAAAGCATAAGTGACAGATGAAAGAGTGAAGGTGTTTGTCGTCACACTGCAGCCTGATGTAGCATCATCATGTTAGACACTGTAAGCAGCTCTCAGTCACAGTCAGATAATCAATAATAAATGATGATGATAGATGAATCCACCTGGCAGGAAATTTATTTATTTGTTTATTTGAATGGGACAGTGCACATTGATGAACATGTTAAAACATGTAAAGATGCCAGATTGTAGCTTGACGCTAATTTCCATCCGTAGTCCCATTAACATAAAAACAAATTAAGACAGTATAACATTTCACAGTAAGAAAAAAAGGAGCAGTAACAATAAAACAAGCACTAACAGTAAAAAACACATTGAAAAACACAAACCATAATATACAGACAGACTGATAAATTGCAATACAGATTGACTGTGGGTGGAGATCCAGCCCACAGGTAGGGAGACCATAAGAGTTTCGTTTTGAAGAGTAAAGTGCATAGGTGCTGGGTAAAGTGTCAAGTGCTGAAGTGCATGAGTGCCAGATGAAATTGCACAGAGCCCTAAAGTGCACATCGGTTTAAAGTGCCAGTTTGTATTGCACGAGGCCCAGTACACTCAGTTGCACATGCAGAAGCGTGTAATTATTGCACTAAATGTGATACATAAATGTATTATGTAAACACTGCTGATGAGAAAAAGATCATACACAAAAGTATTGTGTAATTTTTGTATACATGTAACGGAAAAAGGACGAAACTCTGATGATGACCCAACAATTGCATTGCATTACAGGTTACAGGTGGTCGCATATTTGATTTTCTAGTAACCATGCTTTCAGCTTCCCCTTGAAAGTGCTAAGAGTGGGGCTCTCTCTGATAATGACTGGGAGGTTATTCTAGCTTTGCCCACCTTTTATGGATAGAACATTCTGACCAAAGGTGGTTCTTCTGTGTGTAATTTCACAGTCACCTCT
The DNA here is from genome assembly GCA_037127435.1 of Epinephelus malabaricus. Classification (NCBI taxonomy): domain Eukaryota; kingdom Metazoa; phylum Chordata; class Actinopteri; order Perciformes; family Serranidae; genus Epinephelus; species Epinephelus malabaricus. Next base: position 38,002,595 of record JANUFT010000022.1, read on the forward strand.
TGTGCCTGACCTAGTACCATGTCCTGTGAGTCTTTTTTTATGGATGAACTCTTTGACAGGAGCTGGTGCTGGTCCGTGTAAACATTTGTATATGAAACAGGCATTTTTGAATACTTTAAAATTTTCAAAGTCTAGAAATTTGTGCTTTTTCAGGACCTTACAGCGATGATGGGAGTTTGGTTTCCGGTCAAATATCTTTACTGCTCTGTTATATATCTGCTCTATGGGTTTTAAAGTTGAGGTGCTTGCAAATGCCCAGTTTGTGAAGCAGTAGTCAATATGAGAGAGAATCAGGCTGGAAAGATAGGTTTTAGCTGCATCATCTGTTAAGAAGGGCCGAATTCGTCTAAAATTTAATAGATTAAAATTTACTGTGTTTCTGACTTTTTTAATGTGTTTCTTGAAAGTCAGGTTTGAGTCCAAGACGACTCCGAGGTATGTGAAATGGGAGACCAGCTCTAATTCCTCCCCGTCAAGAAACACATTGGACCTTTTGATGTCAGTAGGGCGTTTGCTGAACATCGTGCACACTGTTGTTTTTGTGTTTAACAGCAGGCAGGTGTTTTTCAGCCAATGTTGTATGTTGTGCAGCGCATCCGTGAGCCTTAGAGAGATGTGTTTTGCGTCATTTCCATAAGTAAAAATGACCACGTCGTCTGCGTACATTTGTGCATTAAAATCAGCACATACATTAGGCAAATCATTAATGTACAGTGAAAATAGCAAAGGTCCAAGGATCGATCCTTGCGGGACACCAACTGTGTTTTTAAGAAAGGGGAATTTTACACCATTTACCATGACACACTGTTCCCTGTTCGACAGATATGACTCAAACCATTCCATTGTTTCAGCTGAAAAGTTAAAATATGTTAGTTTTCTCAGGAGGACTTGGTGGTCTACTGTGTCAAATGCCTTTCTGAGGTCTAGGAACACAGCACCCACATGCGATGTTTTATCCAACATACATTTTACCTTTTCTAAAAACACACAGTTACCTGACTCAGTGGAATGGTGGGGACGAAAACCAAATTGCATCGGGTGGAGTGGGTTAAATCCCTTATCTAGATGTTCAATTAGTAGTTTCGATACCCATTTTTCAAGCACTTTAGATAACACCGGGAGAATACTGATTGGACGATAGTTGGCAACTGATGTTTTGTCCCGTGATTTAAAAACGGGCGTCACCGTGGCTATCTTCCAGGATGGTGGTACTTCCCTTGAGGTGATTGACTGATTTACTAAGATAGTTATCGGTTTTATCAGTGCATCAGAGTATGTTTTGATGAAGTCGGTGTCCAAGTCAGATATATCCTTGGCCTTGGAACATTTCAGAGCAGAAATAATCTTCTTCACCTCAAGTTCAGTGATTTGCTTTAATTTAAAAACAGGGTGGTCATTTATGATTGGTCTGGGAAGAACATTGGAGGGGGCAAAGAGCTTTGTTATGTCTTTTACACTGTCTAGGAAATATTGGTTAAAAGTTTGGGCCAATACTGCAGAGTCATTGACCAGGATATTGCCAATTTTCAGTGCTAGAGTAGAGCTCGCCTCTTTGTTTTCTTTAACTAGTAACTTATTTAATAATTGCCAGGCTTTCCTGCCATTCCCTTTGGCCCCTTCAATAGCATTCATAAAAAAAATAGCTTTGGTCCTTCTTAGTAGCTGTGTTACCTTGTTACGTGCGTGGGTAAATTTCTGTCTGTCAACAAGCAGCCCAGACTTGAGACACTGCTTGAGGAGTGAGTCTCTGTTCTTCATCATAGCTCTACAATTTGAGTCTAACCAAGGAAGTTGATTTGAGTTTTTTGCTCTCTTTCGCCCCCTTCTGCAGAAAGCAGATTTTATCTCAGAGATCTTATTTAAAAACAACCTGCAGTTTTCCTCTGTATTTTTAGATCAACACACCTGTCATTAGCCACAGTCAGTGTGTGAATATTAACATGTGTTCTGTGTTGCACCTCTCCTTTAAATCATCACTTCTGTCGTGAACTCTTTGACTCTGATAAATGTGTCGTCTGCTGTCAGACCTGAAAGGGACTGGGAGGAGGAGGAGGAGGAGGGGAGCAGCTGGGGTTTAAGCACTGAGACAAAAAGAGAAAGCCTCGGGAGGACAGAGGGAGTGTGGAGGAGCTGAGAGATGAAAGCAGAGAAAGTCAAGTACACAAGACGCAGCTGTCCACATACTTGTGGCCACGTACTTCAGGTACTTTGATCAGGTGTCCACATACTTAGAGTGGCTGTCCGTGTACTTTTGGCCATGCAGAGTACGTTAACAGAGCGCACACACAGACACACAGACACACACACACACACACACGCACACACACACACACACACACATACACACACATCACGTGTCCACGTACTTTTGGCCGCTCTGGGGAAGACGCCCTGACTCCCAAACCAAACTGCACACACGTTTTGTGGATTTTAAACTCCAGTGACATCACAGTGACGTCACAGTGACATCACAGTGACGTCACTGTGACAAGCGTGAGTTTTCTCTCTGGGGTGTAGTTGAGGAGAGTCGCAGCTGACTTCTGCTCTGTGAGAATTTAAAACATTAAAACACTGAAGGACAGGTCAGAGGTCAACTCTGCTCCATGAGGACACCTCCCCTGTCAAATAACTACAGACATAAAATCAAAAATCAATAAATCAATCAATGGATCAATTAATCATGAGAGTTTGAAGAAGCAGAGAAACAAACAGAAACATGTTTTTGCCTCTGCGACTGGCGCCGCTGCGCTCCGCTTGGCCCGCCGGTAGCCGTCAGCTGCCTCCAGAGACCCACAGACCAACCATGCCCTGTAGGCCTCCTTCTTCAGCCTGACGGCTCCCCTCACCTCTGGTGTCCACCAGCGGGTTCGGGGGTTACCGCCGCGACTGGCCCCGCGGCCTTGCGGCCACAGCTCACAACAGCCGCCTCGACAATGGCAGAGCGGAACAAGGCCCATTCGGACTCAATGTCCCCCTCCGCCCTCGGGACGCGGTCGAAGCTCTCCTGGAGGTGGGAGTTGAAATCATCTTGACAGGTTCTTCCGCCAGGCGTTCCCAGCAGACCCTCACTGCTCGTTTGGGCCTGCCAGGTCTGCGCGGCGTCCTCCCCTGCCACCTGATCCAACTCACCACCAGGTGGTGATCAGTTGACAGCTCTGCTCCTCTCTTCACCTGAGTGTCCAGAACATATGGTCGCAGGTCAGATGATACGACTACAAAGTCAATTATTGACCTGTGACCTAGGCTGTCCTGGTGCCACGTGCACTGATGGACATCCTTATGTTTGAACATGGTGTTAGTTATGGCCAAACTGCGACCCACACAAAAGTCCAATATCTGAACACCACTCGGGTTCAGATCGGGCAGGCCATTCCTCCCAATCACGCCCCTCCAGGTCCTGCTGTCACTGCCCATGTGAGCGTTGAAGTCCCCCAGCAGAACAATGGAGTCCCTGGTCGGGGCACTGTCCAGCACCCGTCCCAGGGACTCCAAAAAGGGCGGGTACTCTGAACTGCTGTTCGGCGCATACGCACAGACAACAGTCAGGACCCGTTCCCCCACCCGAAGGCGCAGGGACGCAACCCTTTTGTCTACTGGGGTGAACCCCAACATACAGGCAGAGAGTCTGGGGGCTATCAGAAAGCCCACCCCGGCCCTCCGCCTCTCACCCAGAGCAACTCCAGCAAAGGAGAGAGTCCAACCCCTCTCAAGGAGTTGGGTTCCAGAGCCGGAACTATGTGTCGAGGTGAGGCCGACTATATCTAGCCGGTAGCGCTCAACCTCTTCCACAACCTCCGGCTCCTTCCCCGCCAGAGAGGTGACATTCCATGTCCCAAGAGCCAACTTCTGTAACCGAGGATCGGACCGCCAAGGCCCCCACCTTGGTCTGCTGCCCGATCCACACTGCACTGAACCCTTCTGGATCCCTGATTTCCTAATGTCTGTATTTATTCATCTCTTTAGTTTTAATGATTCTCCTTGTGTCATCATATCAGACAGTGTTGGTTCAACATGTAGTTTGAGCAGGCTGGGCCTCAGCATCCACACCTGCCCAATCATCGCATTACTTCCTCTCTTCATTACATACAGCCAACCAGCACAAATCATTCGTACTAATATCATTAACCATTGCCAAGAAGACCATATTATTGAACTGGAAAAACAGAACAAAGATACCCATTGACTTAATCTTCTAACAGATCATTCAAATCTAGAAAAACTTACAGCTGCTTTGAAAGATACGAAACACTTGGTCCCCCTTTTTACGATATGCTGATTCTTCTTACAACCAATGACTGCATCTATTTATTTATCTATTTTTAGATATTTCTACTTTATTATTATTTTTTCTTCACAATTACATATAATCTCTGATTCCTTCCTTTCTTGATCTCCGTCCATACTTCCACCTGGAAATAATACATAGAGTGTATATGTATGTGTGTATCATGATGATTATCATCACCTCTGTTCTCTGCATTTTTTCCTTCTTTTTTCTTCTTTATTTTCTTTGTATGAATTTACGTATTTATTTGTGTATTCAGCTTTTGTCTTGGTTGCTACTGTCTTAATTATTTATTTTACATTATAACTATGAGTATAATAAGATTACTATTATTTATATCATTCTTGCTGGGCTGTGTTGGAGTGGCTGCAGGGTCAGGGGATGGACCTGTACGTGGCCCTCTGGTGGCGTGATGGGGACTCTAGTTGGGGTAGGCGGGGGCGTGGCAGGTGAAAGTAACCTCTGTCTATCAATCTCCCAAGAGGTGGAGCAGAATAAATAAAATAACAACCAAACAAAGAAAGAAGAAATAAAAACTGAAAAGATAAAGTAAAATAAAAAGTACAATAAAATAAAGAAATATCTAGAAGTGTCACTCCTCTGGCGAGCAGACTCCCTCCCGATGGGTCTGGGGGTTGCCCAGGTCGAAGAGGTGACAGGGATGGATCTGCTATGGGCCAGCGGCCGCCTCAGGGTTTGGGTGCTGCCCTAAGCAGGACGTCCCCCCAAAGGAAACAAACAAACCAAAAAGAAACAAAAAAATAGCAAAGGAGGGTTGCTCGCTCTCCCGCCGTGCCTGTCTCCCGCTGGGGCTTCTGTTTCTGCTGCTGGGGGCCGGGTGGGGGGCCTCTTCGCTCTGCGCTCCAGTTCCCTGGTCGAGCCTCGCCACCCAACACTGTAGCCTATTTATATACAACTCTAATTATAATAATGGTCATTTTTATATTACATTTCATTACATTATATTATATTACATTATATTACATTATAATATATTACATTACATTATATTACATTACATTACATTACATTATATTACATTATATTACATTATAATATATTACATTATATTACATTACATTACATTATATTATATTACATTATATTACATTATATTACATTACATTATATTATATTATATTACATTATATTACATTAAATTATATTATATTTTATTATATTATATTACATTTTATTATATTAGGTTGTGTTACGTTATATTACTATGCATATGCCTCACCTAACCCAAACAAGCGCACGCGCACACACACACACACACACACACACCTATGTACCAGAGCCACCCAAATCATATTTGTATCTGCATGTTCTTGTCTGTTAGTCCATGTTGTGTGTCTTCACTGTCTTGTCATTGTCACGCAAATTCACCAATAAAAACAAAACAACAACAACATGTAGTTTAATCTATCACAGGTCTGTATTTACTGATTCATCTGGTTGTTGATTTTGTTGTTATTTCTTTTTAACTCCATATAAATGTATCATGAACATTAGAAACAAACAGCATCAGAACAACTGTAACTAACACACTTTCTTTATTGATTGATTTTTTCAATATAAGTCTTGTGTGATACTGAGGGAAAAATCCTAACATCATATTTTGTAGGTAAATAAAAACATTTAAACAAATAATGATAATAATACTGGCGGTCAGTTAACAGTTGTTGTTGATGTTGCTGATGGAGCCCCCCCCCCCCCCCATCAGGTAGAGATGAAGGCAGCTGAGTGATGGAGGTGAAGAGGTGAACACCAGCTGCTTCTCTGATTTAACCTCACTGAAACCACTCAGACCTTCATCCTCCTCCTCCTCCTCCTCCTGAATCCTGATCACCGGCTGATGACATCACACAGGTTGTACTCTGTGGTGTTAGAGGTGTGTTGAGCTGGTGTTAGTTAAATTAGCAAAGATTCTTTTTTGATATTTTGTTTGGGGGGGGGGGGGGGGGGGGGGGGGCATTTTGCCTTAAACTGACAGGACAGTGAAGTGTGAAAGGGGGAGAGAGACAGAGGGACTGACATGCAGCAAGGTGCCACAGGCCGGAGTCGAACCCGGGCCGCTGTGGTAAAAGCCATGTGTATGTGACGCCTGCTCTATCCACTGAGCCACTAACATCCCATTGAAGGAGATCCTGCTTGCTAAATTTCCCATGCTGCCTCTCTCTCCTTGGCAGCTTTAGGAAAATGGAAAGTGAGGGAAAGACGCACAATTGTAAGTGGTAACTATCGATATGTGACTGATGTGTTGTCACTGAACGCAGTGTTTTCATGCGTAGTTAAAACTTCAAAGCCGTGGTTGATGTTTTAACACAGAGCCCAGCTGAATGTGAGGTCCTGCTAGATGACAGCGGTGTCAGCGCTCATAGATAATAAACATGTGTGTATGAGCGCTCAGGCTGCCCCACAGAGAGCAGCCTCTCTCTGGTCGTCCTTTTAAACTCGTCACTGATATCTCTGTACTGGTTAAATATGACGTGTAATCCGTTTGGGGAATGTCTAATGGGCAACATTCAGTCTCACTATATTAGATATATTATTATATTATTAAATGTTCTTTGTATTCTTTTGCTTATTTATGTGTTTTTACCATTCAATAATGATTTTAAGAATTTATTGTAATTTATTTATTGTATTTAAAGATTAATTGTCTTTATTGTAGTATTTATTCAACAGCATTTTAAATATTGATTATCTGATATGAATTGTATACCTGATGTCTGAATAAACTTCTCCTCTTAACATCTGACCTGTTTGATCCATTTATATTGGTGAGCACAGACTAAATGACAAACTGCTGTCAGTGTAATCCAGTACAGTTCAACAGCACCACAATCTACAACTCAACACTTCAATAAAATGTCAGACTGAATATTAAACTGCTGTTGTTTTTTCTAGCTGCACCAAGTAAACTGTCACGTCTCCATAAAAATGTAGACAGAAAGCATAATGATGAGACAAATGCAGTGATGGACAGTAACTAAGTATATTTACTCAAGTAGCTACTGTACTTAAGTACAAATCTGATGTACTTTGGGTATTTCCATTTTGTGCTACTTTATACTGAGAGGGAAATACTGTACATTCTACTCAAGCTACATTTATTTGATAGCTACAGTTACTTTCAGATAGTTTGTTTTATATGTTGTTGTTTCATATTTACAAGTTGCTGTGTGTTGTTATAGATCAGACTAGTGCACCAGTGACAGCTGTTAAAATCAGTTCTACCATGACAACATTTAAATGCTGCTCACATGTAGCCTACGTTGATCGATTAATACTCAATACATATTCATGTATATGATGATCACAACACTTGAAACTGGGTCACTCTGCATCATGAGTACTTTGAACTCTTCATTTGAAGTAGTCCTCCATTCTGCTGACAATACCCACATACTTTTACTCAAGTCACATTTGCCGCACTTTGACTTGTGACTGAGTTTTTGTTCTTTGTTGTGATATTTCTACTTTTCCTGGTACTTTGTCCACAAGTGGACAAACATACCAAACAAGAGAGACATGCAAGCATCACACGTCTCATCCTCATCCTCCGCTGTCTTTCTGGGATCTGCCTCCTCAGCTGGGCAGCCTCCTCCTCAGCTGCAGCCTCCTCCTCAGCTGGGCAGCCTCCTCCTCAGCTGCAGCCTCCTCCTCAGCTGGGCAGCCTCCTCCTCAGCTGCAGCCTCCTCCTCAGCTGGGCAGCCTCCTCCTCAGCCTGTAGGTACAGCAATCCTGTTGCAATACCTGCACCAAGACGCCTTCTCTGATCCATATCCGTTATTGATTTTTGATTTCCATCTCGCCAGTGCTCACGATCACAATAACCACCAACTCTCCACTAACATTCCCCGCACCTGACTTTTGATTATAATCAGTGGCCAGCTGCGGGGATTCGATATAGATTAAATATTATCAGAAGGTTTTAAAAGACATTTTATGAAAAAATGTTGGCTATATTTTAGTTATATATGTTGAAACATTAAAAACATATACATATTAATTTCTTACAATGTCAATGAAAAGCCGCAGGGCTGTGTTTATATTGTTTTATTCTAAATGTATGTATACGAACATCATTAAAGATCCAGACGGTAGATATGTAATGATTGTTGGTACTGTAGGAGATACTGTTATGACTATTGTAAATATCTATGCTCCGAATGAAGATGATGATAAATTCTTTAAAACTATAACAAATGTAATTGTTAGTAAGGGGAGAGGGATGATGATAATAGGTGGGGACTTCAATGTTGTTCAAAATGGACGAATGGATAGGCTCCCTCCAGACCACAGTCCAGGATCTAAAAAACATAAAATACTTATGAATGTAATGGAAGAACTGGGACTGACTGATCCTTGGAGAGATAAAAATCCTCTTAAAAGAGACTACACTTTCTATTCTAACCCGCATGACAGTTATTCAAGGATTGACTTTTTTCTTATTTCAAAGCAACATATACACAAAGTATGGGATTGTAAAATTGAATCTATAACAATAAGTGACCATGCTTCTGTCAAACTTACGATAGATATGGGAAAAGAACAATTCTTCAAATACTGGAGACTTAATACATCAATCTTAACAGATAAGGAAATATTAAATGAACTTAGTAAAAACATACAGTAGAAGAATACTTTATGATAAACGACAATAATGAAGTAACACCCTCAATTTTGTGGGAAGGATTTAAAGCAGTTATACGAAGGAAAATGATAGAAATATCCTCTAGACTGAAGAAATTACAAATGAAACGACAGAAGGAACTTGAAGATAAAATTAATATTCTGGAGACTGAACACAAATTGACGTCCAACAAAGAAACACTCTTGGAACTTAAATAAACTAGACAGAGACTAGATGAACTTTTAACATATAAAGCCGAAGGAGCTATACGCTTCTCAAGACAGAGATATTATGAAATGGGTAATAGAGCAAGTCGTTTATTAGCGTTTCAATTGCAAAAAGCCCAATCAAGTAGGGTAGCTGCAAAGATAATCCATCCAAAAACTAAGGAGTCTATGACATCACCAAAGGATATAGCAGAGGCCTTTGGAGCGTATTTTAAAGAACTATATGCAGACTCAGACTACACCTCAAGGAATGAATATAAAGATTTTTTTTCAAAAATACATCTAACATCATTGACAGAGAAGGAAGCACAAGATATGATAAAACCAATAACAGAACAGGAAGTCTTGAAAACTATAAAATCGCTTAAAAATAGTAAATCACCAGGAACAGACGGACTACCTGGAGAATTTTATAAATTCTTTGCAGAACAGCTTTCACCAGGACTAGGTAAAGTCTTTAATTATGCCTTATCAAAAGGGGATCCTCCACAAACATGGTCTGAGGCTATTATCTCTGTGCTATATAAAGAGGAGAGAGATCCAACAAAATGCAAGGGATATAGACCAATTAGTCTGTTGATCTAATTGGTCCTGATCAAACAGGTTTTATCCCATTTCGACAGGGAGCAAATAATATAAGAAGAATCATAAATATTATATCAACAGTTCAAAAGACTGAACAGACATCTTTAGTTATCAGCTTGGATGCACAAAAAGCATTCGATAGGGTGAATGGGGCTACCTATTTGAAACACTTGAAGTATTTGGATTCAACCCAGTCTTTATTAACTGGATAAAAACTATTTATAATAACCCACAATCATGCATTAGAGTCAATGGATGCTGTTCAGATTTCTTCCCTGTTAAAAGGGGGGTTAGACAAGAGGGCTGTTTAAGTCCTTTACTGTTTGCCACTAGTATTGAACCGCTTGCTGAGTCTATAAGGCATAATAAGGACATACTGTGGAATAATTGATGAGGGACAAAAAGAACATAAAATATCATTGTTTGCTGATGATTTATTAGCATTTATTAGGAAACCAGCATCATCTATACCGGCTTTACTGGGAGTCTTAAATGAATATGGAAAAATATCTGGCTTTTTGACTAATGAAACTAAATCCACTGCAATGATGCTATTTGGGGAGAAGCCAGATATATTAGAGGAAAAAATCAAGTTCCAGTGGACCAGGAAAGGGTTTAGGTATCTAGGTGTGACAATAACACCCAGGACATCACAGCTATTTAGAACTAATTACGAAAAATTGATTACAGAGATAAGACAAGATTTGAAAAAATGGGAGCTGTTACCATTGACATTAATCGGCAGAGTGGAAACTATACGTATGAATATTCTACCACGCTTGCTCTTTATGTTTCAGTCACTCCCATTAATCATTCCAAAGTCTTCCTTTATAGCTCTGGATAAAATAATTTTAAATTTTGTTTGGCAAAATAAAAGGGCAAGAGTAAGTTATAAAAGGCTACAAAGTTCTAAAAAGGATGGGGGCTTAAATTTACCAGACTTGCAAAAATATTATTGGGCAACACAACTCAAAACAATAATGTCATGGATAACAGAAGACACAGATACACTATGGGTGGAAATGGAACAGAACTCTTGCCCACTAGGCTACTTACCATTTATGAGTTCGAAAGAATGGAAAAAACTTAAATTAACAAATGAATGGGCTGAGGAAACATGGAAAATATGGTCTAAAATAAGGAACAAGCTGGGAGTTTCAAACTCAGTATCTAGAGTTACCAAAATTGCAGTAAATCCAGATTTTCACCCATCTAAAACTGACAATGGATTTAAGAAATGGATGAACAAGGGGCTGGTGTACATTGATCAACTATTTGATGGACAAGTACTAAAATCATTTCAACAACTCATTCAAGAATTTAATTTACAAGTTCAAGACCATTACAGATTCCTACAAATTAGACACTATCTTCAGAAAAACAAAGAATGGGAAAGTATATTAAAGGAACCCTCTAAGACAGAACTGTTCTTGATAAAATGTGAAGGGGAATAAATGAAGAAAGGTTTTACAGAGCTTTGCAACAAGATCTTAAAAACAAAGATTTAGAGAATAAAAGAAAGTGGGAAATTGAACTGAACCTACTAATTAGTGAAAATGAATGGGATGAAACGTGTTTGTCTGGTCATAAATTAACAAATAGTCCAAATTGGAGGGAATTTGACTGGAAGATTAAAAAACAGATATTTCAGAACTCCAATTATAACAGCAAAATATGGCGTTTCATCAGCACTATGCTGGAGGGGTTGTGGCCACCAAGGGGACCTCTCACATATAATGTGGGCCTGTCCAAAATTGCAGGAGTACTGGGACAATGTTAAAAGGATAATAGAGCAAATTTTGGATATAAAAATAAAACTTGACCCAAAGTTATTTATTTTGGGCATTCCTTCAGGACTCCAAATGGGGAAAAAGAAAACATATTTACTGAGACCCTGCTTTTAATAGCCAAAAAAACTATTACGGTATTATGGTTGCAGCCACAACCCCCCAACATAAAACAATGGCAACAAAAGGTGAATGAGGTATATATTATGGAAAACATTACAGATAAAATTCAGCTGAAAACTGACTTTTTTATGGAAATATGGTCACCTTGGATGTCAATGCAGAGCTCAAGATTTTTATTAATTTGATGGCATTTGCCACCAAAACTCTCTTCACTGCCAGTAATAGGAATGAAAAGAAGGAAAAGGATGGAAGAGAAAAGAGAAATATATATATATATATATATATATATAATATGTGGTGTTGAACCATGTCGTTTTGTGTTGCTTCTGTTTTTTTCTTTTTTTGTTTTTTGCACAACTAAACGAAGTGCTATGCTACTAATTTAAAATTGTATGGAAGTAATGCTATCAGTGTAAAATATTACTTTTGAGCCCTGTAACTAAAGTAAGGGAAGGAGGGGAAGGAAGAGAAAAAAAAAGAAATTGTACGAAAAACATAAAATGGTTATATCTTTGTCGCTTGCACACTTACTGTATATTTAGTTTTTTTGGTTTATTTTTTTCTTTTCGCCTTTTGTTTGTGTGTTTGTTTGTTTGTACTGGGTATTTGATTTATCGTTGTTGTTTTTTTCTTTACTTAAATTCATACAAAGTTAAAGAGAAATGCGAAATGCTTATTTGTGAAAAAGGTATGAATTGCACAGCATAAATAAAAAGTAAAAAAAAAAAACAAAAAAAAAACTAACTAAACTAAACTAAATGTATGTATACAACACAGAATAACAGCCAAGGCCAGCGGAGGTGGTGACATCATCAAGTTCGCTGCTGTTCCAAAAGCAGAAATGACTGTACTCCCGTTCTTGGGAAGTTCAGACTCTTGTGTGAACTTGCCAAGTCCACAAGTCCAAACTGATGAACTTGAGTATTAGCGTTTCCCAGCTCAGGGTAAGTCAACTCAGAGCTCCTGTGTGTGGAAGCTCGTCTTCCTGCCTGAGTCTTGATGCAACAGCTCCCTCTGCTGTTCACACACACATATCACTGCAGCCAGACTGTGATGTCACTGAGAGGAGAGGAGAGGAGAGGAGGAGAGGAGAGGAGAGGAGAGGAGAGGAGAGGAGAGGAGGAGAGGAGAGGAGAGGAGAGGAGAGGAGAGGAGAGGAGAGGAGAGGAGACCTTGACCTTTAACCATTTATTGGTCCAATTCTTCATTTACAATAAATAAATAAATGAACAGGTTTACTGTTGAACTGTTTCAGTTCATCATTCAGCTTATGAAACAAATCAATGCGGCCAGCAGCAGAGTTAATAATAATAATAATAATAATAAATTTTATTTGTATTGCACTTTATATTAGAAAAAATCTCAAAATGCTACAAGAAAGCAGGGAAAACAACACAAACCGAACAAAGAGACAAATATAAAAGGCTAGTAAAAGGCCTTTGTAAAAAGGTAGGTCTTAAGGTTGCGTTTAAAAGAATCCACAGTCTGTGGTGCTCTCAGATGGTCAGAGAGAGCATTCCACAGACTGGGAGCAGCTGAGCAAAAGGCTCGATCACCCATGCTATGCAGCTTTGTTCTCGGGACCCTGAGGAGGTTGACTGTGCTGGAGCGGAGGGTACGTGATGAAGTCTGGGGGAAGAGGAGTTCCTTTAAGTAGGCTGGGGCATCTCCGTGTACGCACTGGTGGGTGAGGAGGGAGATCTTATATTCGATCCTGCGTTCCACGGGGAGCCAGTGCAGTGATTTCAGGATGGGAGTGATATGGTCGTACTTGCGCACCTTCATCAGGATCCTAGCAGCGCTGTTTTGGATGTACTGGAGCTTGTGAATGCTCTTGCTTGGGATCCCAATGAGGAGCGCATTACAATAGTCCAGCCTGAGTTATAAGCACATACATTCATAAACACAAAGGGATGTCTCTGATTGTTGTTTGCACTTCTTCAATCCTGCCCTGCTCTTTTTGTTAAATGAAGGTGCTCTGAAAACAAAGTCGCTACGCCTGCACTAAGGTTAGTGCCATGACTGTCCTCTCCAAGTCACTCTCCACTCCACTTCATTGTCCACTGAAATGTCTCCTAGAACACATCTATATTGTTGGTCCTGCTCAGCTCAGCTAACACAGCTCACTTATCTCTATCCCTCCCTCCACTGATGTTTAAGGTTCCTACTCTTAAAGCCTCCATGTAGACCAGAATGAGAGAGAAGAAAAAGAAGTGCCTGCCTTAAGTTTCATCCAGGAAATAGTTAATATCCTGTAACGAATATGCTGCTCGTCTTCTTGTGACACAATATCAGAGAACTGTGACAAAGAGTCATCCTCCAGCATTTCTTCTTCAGTGTTCAGTTCACCTGCTGCTCCACATTCAGCCTCAGCTGTCTGAGTATCATTCACTCCACCTTCTGTCCATCCACTACCTTCATTATCCTCCACAGCCTGTGCCTCAGCATGACCAGAGCTCGTGTCTCACCTCACTATTTTCAGTTCTTTCGTTGAGCAATGTGTCATTATGGCCGCTGCTACCATCGTGACCCGCAGCCTCACAACGGCAGGACGATCGTTTATGACCAACATCACTACAGTCAAAACATCTCATGCTGCCAGAGCTAGCATACACAGCATAATATCCATTACTCACTTGACTTTGAAAGACACTTCTAACAGTTCCTTCAGACCAGAAGCTTCCAAAGAGGCAAAGTCTCTTTCTCTTCTCTCCCAAGAAGCACGACTGTCAAAAATATTTGTGGCAGCTTTGGTCGCTCATCACATGAATCATTGAACATTCGATTGTTCTTGTCAATTTAAAGGAACCTAAGCGGACTACTGGTTTGAAAGCAACGTAGTTGCTGCTTGTTGTTGCCCAGTCAAAAAGCTCATAGTTGGCCAACACAAAGTTATGTTTGGTCAATGAAAACAGAAAACTTATGTCATCCTGAGTGAGCACGAGCGCAAGTAATCAACTTCTCGATATCCATTGTCGGAGTGTGCTGTAGGAACCAAAGTTACATGGCCTGTTCTCTGGGACCCGCTTCATCGAAGCACATCAGCAGCCAATTGGTTGTCACCGAACCACATCAGAGTTTATCACCATAAAGTTAAACAAGTTTGAACTCCGCTCCGGTCACTTTGGTCTCCCAAGACGCACGACTGTTGCCGGGCTCTCACTGAAAACTCATGACTGACTGTGAAAGTACAGTAAGGCCTGCGCAGGATCGTTCAGATACATGAACGCCTGTCTCCGTAGAGACTGAACATGCTGCAGTCTGTAAAGACGAACTGTTTTGAAAGCGCTGGCAAACTTTCCGAAGCGAGCCAGTTCTCTTTCCAGCAGTTCATTAGGGATGACGGGAGGGACACCTGACACGGTAATCTGCATAGAAGGCACAGACAGCAGTGAGACAGCCACAAATCATCCAACACCAGGCCCATCTCCACTAACATGTGAACCAAACGCTCCTCTCGGAGAAAGGCCACGGCGGCCTTATTCATCCGAGAACCATATGTTATATTCTCATGACCAACCTGTTCACCTACAGCCAAGAGAACCTGTTCCACGGTGTGATGTGGAGCAGCCACAACTCTGATCCCATGTCTGATGGACAGAGGAAGCGAACCCTCATCAGGGAGGGACGCCATAGCTCAGTGAAACAATACCTCTTACCTTTTTCTAAGGGACACGATGAAAGATTGAAAAACCGAAAAAGAAACAGTCCAAACGTCCCAAACTCACTCAGCAGCTCCACACACTCCACAGAGGAGAGGAGAGGAGAGGACAGGAGAGGAGAGGAGGAGAGGAGAGGAGAGGAGAGGAGAGGAGGAGAGGAGAGGAGAGGAGAGGAGGGGAGGGGAGGGGAGGAGAGGAGAGGAGGAGAGGAGAGGAGAGGTGAGGAGTGATAGAGTGTAGCAGCTGTGAGGTGAGGACACAGGACAGTACAGGTATACAGACACCTGTAGGACAGACAGACGTGTCTCCTGTCCGTCCAGCACTTTGTGAATATCGTACCTGTTTTTTTTGTTTTTTCTGAGCAGCTGATATGTAAAGCGTCACGTCGCAGTGTGAGTGTTCAGCTGGACACACAGGTGGATGAATTTAACACACACTCTGATTCTCAGGAAACACCTGCCCAGGTGTGTCCCATCAGCTGACTGCACTCAATCAAGTCTGCAGCCGTCCAATGAGAGAGTGCAGAAACAGGACGGACACACCCACCTGAGTTCAGACCTCTGCGTCACTCCTCTGAGGTCCAGCTGAGGAGCATGTGGAGTTAGCCATGTGACTGCTGAACAGCTGACCTCGGACCAATCAGATCACTGAGGACAAAAGGCGGAGTTTCAGATAAAATAATAATTTATCAAAAACATTTTTTTTATTAATTAAAAAATAATCCACTCTGTAAATCAGCTCCCGTTAGCATGAAGGCAACATTTGGGTCCAGTGCTATCAGATAACTGCTAACTACTAATAGCTAAAAAACTGACTGCTACTAGATAACTGCTAACTACTAATAGCTAACAGCTAACTGCTATTAGATAACTGCTAACTACTAATAGCTAACAGCTGACTGCTACTAGATAACTGCTTACTATTAGTAGCTAACAGCTAACTGCTACTAGATATCTGCTACCTACTAATAGCTAACAGCTAACTGCTATCAGATAACCGCTACCTACTAATAGCTAACAGCTAACTGCTATCAGGTAACTGCTAATTACTAATAGCTAACAGCTAACTGCTACTAGATATCTGCTACCTACTAATAGCTAACAGCTACTAGATAACTGTTAAGTACTACCAGATAACTGCTAACTACTAATAGCTAACAGTTACTGCTACTATATAACAGCTAACTACTAATATCTAACAGCTACCAGATAACTGCTAACTACTAACAGCTAACTGCTACTATATAATGGCTACTAATAGCTAACAGCTAACTGCTACTAGATAACTGCTAACTACTAACAGCTAACTGCTACTATATAATGGCTACTAATAGCTAACAGCTAACTGCTACTAGATAACTGCTAACTACTAACAGCTAACTGCTACTAGATAACTGTTACCTTCTAATAGGTAATAGCTAACTAGCTTATTGGCAAGTGTACTTGTTAGCACAGCCAACCTTGGTAGCAAGGTAACTGGCTAACCTTGCAGTAGCTTATAGGGTTTTTGCTCTGTGTATCTGAGGATTTTGTTTAATTGTGCTAACTTCACTTTGGGAAAAAAAAACTAGCTTAGCGCTGAAGAAGCACAAAGGAACGTTAAAGTAATGGTGCGTTCCAGGCAGGCTTTTGAACTCATAAGTCACGATTTCAAGTCACGAGTTACGACTTTGTAGCGTTCCAGGAAAGTTACAGCAAACTGCCAGTTACTTCCTGTTTAAGGTTGAACATGGCGAACTGTATGTTTGTGCATCCCCATTATTTCTATCGCCAAAGGTGCTGGTTCCTTGCTCAAGTGAAACGGAGAAGGAGAAACGGCACATAAGGTCATAGATGCTATTATACTTTTTATTTTACGTTATCTGTGTGTTTGTAAACATATTTGTATTGATTTATTCTTGCACTGGAAACCAGCTGTTAGAGCGGCTGCCAGTAATGCATTAACATTAGGGTTATTTTATATCTATTTCTCACCGTGTATCACCTGCATCAACACCGCATCCGTAGGGCTGCCATTGTTGTTTAGAGGAGTAAGGTAATTGGTTTAGAGGGCTGTGTGACATCAGAAAGCGTAACTTGGAGTAGCTACATCGATCTGGTACGAGTTCATGGGTGGGAAGTTACGGGTTTGACTGCCGTTCCAGTGCACTTTCACGGGTTACAGGTTGCCTGGAATGCACCATAAGCTCAGGAGCAGCACGCTGATGATGTCAGAGGGCTGTGATTGGTTGATTGCAGTGTTGCCCCAGGAATGTGATGTGGGATGTTGATCCAGGAGCAGGTCCTAACAGTGAGGTCTCACAGAGCTGATTCTGTCAGATACACTGATTGTTTGTTTGTTGCTTGTTTGTTTGTTTGTTTGTTTGAAAGGATCAAACTGTTCCAGTTGAGAAAGTGCAGTTACTCTGATATAATTCTGACGACTCACTGACGTCGTCACTTTTCAGGAGTTCCAGTTTAGTGTCTGTCTCTGATTCGTACAGGTTGTCCCCTAATACATCATATACCTGTGAGGTGTGTGTCTGGGAGCAACAGCAACATTTAACAAAGGTTATGTTACAAAGTTCAGCTCTATCACAGCTCACAAGGTTCACTGACAAATGAACTGCCTCAGACTGGACATGTTTCCCCTACAACATGCTAACGTTGTTAGCACAGGCCAATGGCATTTTACATAATAATAATAATAATAATAACAGTCATAACGTAGTTGTAATGAAGTGAAGTGACATTTGGTTCTGCAGGTCATCAGTTGTGAACCACTGTGTGTCTCAGTCCAACTCATCAGACGACAGGAGCAGCTCTTTATTGGAACAGTCCAACCATCTCAAAACTAATGAAGTAAGATCTCCCAGTGTGAGCACAGGGCCGCCGTCCCACGTGTCCAGATCAAAAGACAACACAGGTTATTGGACACAGCCAGCTAAGTGATGACACACTCAAAGGACATGACATGAGAGAGGACACGCTGGAGACGAGACTTTATTGTCAGATTTAATATTTACTGATGGCTGTTTACTTCTCTTCTGTCTCCATTGTTTCTGTAGGTGAAGGCTCTGTGACCAGCCCCGCCCCCTTTGCTTTTCATTCTGACAGCTGTGCAGACGTCCTCAGGCACAGAGTAGCTTAGCTGCAGCTCAGCTTTCAAAGGAATCTCTCCAGCACTGCCTTCCTCCTACAGCTCTCCCTCATCATCACTTCATGGTGTAGACCCGCCCTTCTGGAATCTGGTCCCTCCCTCTTCCTGGTTCACTCTCTGTTTCCTGCCATGCTCTCTCTGTCTCTGAACTCTAATTCACTTCCTCTCACTTTAAAACTTGCTTCCTCTGAATCTGGTCACCACAGAGATAAAACTGTAGCAGCATACAAAAAAACAGAAACAGAAGAAGAAGAAGAAGAAGAAGAAGAGGAAGAAGAGGAAGGTAACTGCACATGATTCTTGTTCGTCTGATTCCTGTCAGCACAGTCTCAGGTTGGAGGTTTCATTCACATGATGTCATCACCTTGTTGCATCATGTTGTTTGTGTCCCCATGTTGTTCTCATGTGTTCATGTCTAAAGGGAAAAGTACTTCCTGTTTGTTCACTGATCTGATATTTCAAATGATTCACTCATTTAGAGAACTGCAGCTCTACTCTCATGTGTTCATGTGTTCATGTTACTGTGTTCATGTGTTCATGTTCCTGTGTTCTGGTGTTCATGTTACTGTGTTCATGTGCTAATATTAATGTGTTTATATGCCTGTGTTCATGTGCTAATGTTAATGTGTTCATGTTCCTGTGTCCATGTATTAATGTTAATGTGTCATTTGTTAATGTGTCTCTGTTCATGTGTCCATTTATTAATGTTAATGTGTCATTTGTTAATGTGTCTCTGTTCATGTGTTCATGTGTTAATGTTTATGTGTTAATGTTTCTGTGTTCATGTGTTAATGTCTTCATGTCTTCATGTCTTCATATGTTGATGTGTCTGTGTTCATGTGTTCATGTGTGCTCATTAATGTTCATGTATTCATGTTTGTCAGACTGCCTGATGACCACATGATGAACGTGCGTGCTGAGGAAGAGGAGGGAGCAGAGGAAGCTTCAGCCTGGTCCACAGAGTCACGTCCAGTCTTCAGTTGCCATCTGTCACAAACACAGTAAAACACTCTTTGACTTGTTTATCAATTAAACATGATCGTCAACAACATGGCCGACCACAGAAGGAACCGCTAGCCTAGTTATCGTTAGCTTTGCTGGCTTTTCTACTTGTACGGAACAATAAAGTTTGAAACAAAACTCGGTAACATCATTAATAAATTGTACATTTAAAGAGTTATAGATAGATCAACCTTATAGTTATAATTTAATCAATATAATAAATTGTAAACTTTATTTAAATGTCAACCCAAAAGTCAACATTGAGTTTTTTAACTGACAGTTAATTCATGTACGTACTTAACTTGACCTACGTTTGTCACTTCAGTTACTTAAGTTACTCGAGGCATCCCAGACGTGGCGTCGGTTGTCGTCTACTATGACACACTACACCGCATAAAACTATGGATTGTCACGTACGACACTTGTTGTTGTTCACGATCCGAGCCGACACCTTATGATGTAGCGCCGGGCTGTAACCAGGCTGATAACGTGGAGTCTGAACATCAGTTAAAGATGTTTGTGGTAAAGATGCAGCGTGATCTGTCAGAAAGTATCAGACGGAAGCACAGCCTTTATTCTTGTTACTGACAGGTGTTTCTGTTATTATGTCCAACCCCTTTCTATTAATGAGGACAGACTGAATGACAGAAACACCTTTAAGTTCAACAACTGTTGGATCTATGTACAGGTGTTCCTAATAAAAATGAACACTGCTTACACGTTTAACCTTTTTCCTTTTTTTTCTGAAGCTATCCACCTTATTCCTGCCCCCATGATACCTTGAGTGAATTATGGGTGCAGCTTCCGGCGTTGAACCGAAACTGGTGATTTCTAATGATAACAGTTTGTTTACAGGTTGTTTACAGTTTGTTTACAGTTCTCTGTTCTTTTTTCCAAGTAGGAAATAAAATGTGCAACACACCACGTGTTATAGCTCAAACAGGCTCATGTGATCAAACCTCAGCAATCTCAAAGCAATCGAGCAATCGCTAATGATTAGCACACTAACGATTAGCACGCTAACGATTAGCTTGCCTTACGCCATTAAAATATAGTTAACGTTAACATGTCCCGAGCAGCGTAAGGTAATATCTGCTCCTTCTAAAGATGATTTATGATTTCTGATGACTTATTAAGAGACACTAAGACATAACTCAGTATTAACTGTAGCTCCATATAAAGTGAATAAATGTGATGTTTCCAGTTAATCCTCCGCTCGTCTGTGTTATCCACGCAGTTTACACGTTTTCATAACTTCTGATTTATTAAAAACTGTTGTGAAACATGAAGCTGAATTCAGCAACAGACTTCAGTCACAGTGATATAAATAACTCCATGTGTTTATATGATATAAAGGCAGTACAGTAAATCAGTGACACATTCTCAGCCCTGATGACTAAATACATATTTCACAGTTTATTTTCTTATCAATCAATCAATAAATCAATTTTATTTATAAAGCCCAATATCACAAATCACAGTTTGCCTCACAGGGCTTTACAGCATACGACATCCCTCTGTCCTTATGACCCTCACAGCTGATCAGGAAAAACTCCCCAAAAAACCCTTTAACGGGGAAAAAACGGCAGAAACCTCAGGAAGAGCAACTGAGGAGGGATCCCTCTTCCAGGACGGACAGACGTGCAATAGATGTCGTACAGAACAGATCAACATAATAAATTAACAGTAATCCATATGACACAATGAGACAGAGAGAGAGAGAGAGAGAGAGAGAGAGAGAGAGAGAGAGAGAGAGAGAGAGATGCAGGTAATGACAGTAGTT
Organism: Epinephelus malabaricus; assembly: GCA_037127435.1. Taxonomy (NCBI): domain Eukaryota; kingdom Metazoa; phylum Chordata; class Actinopteri; order Perciformes; family Serranidae; genus Epinephelus; species Epinephelus malabaricus. Next base: position 38,023,829 of record JANUFT010000022.1, read on the forward strand.
TACAACAACATTATTGAAAGTAATAATATTATAGTTATAGTTCTGGCTACTGTGGCACAATATGTTGAAAGTATGTATTAATATCTGGCAGTATACATGTGTGACAATAGTCATATGTGTATAATAACAGTAGAAGTATGACTAATGACTAATGATGGCAGCAGCAGCAGGAGGCATCTGGCAGGACCACGGCAGCAGCACAACCACACACGTCACGCTGTCCAGGCACCGCTGTGATATGAGTTAATCTGAGAGACAGTGGAGCACAAAGGCTCCGGAGAAGAAGCCGAGTTAGTGACATCCAGAATGGCCGAGTTAGCAAGATACAGTAATACGAGAGAGAGAGAGAGAGAGAGAGAGAGAGAGAGAGAGAGAGAGAGAGAGAGAGAAGGAGAGAAGGTGCCCGGTGTATTATAGGGGGGTCCTCCGGCAGACTAGGCCTAAGTCAGCCTAACTAGGGGCTGGTACAGGGCAAGCCTGAGCCAGCACTAACTATAAGCTTTATCAAAGAGGAAAGTCTTAAGTCTAGTCTTAAATGTGGAGACGGTGTCTGCCTCCCGGACCGTAACAGGAAGATGATTCCACAGGAGAGGAGCCTGATAGCTGAAGGCTCTGGCTCCTGATCTACTTTTGGAGACTTTAGGGACATGCTAACTATTACTTTTATGTCACTAGTCACTTGAAACAAATTTAGGACGATAGGAGAAAGGTTGAAATAAACCGAAATTTCCCTTTAATGACCTCAGAGACGTCTGCGTTTAAAGGTAAAATATCACGACCTCCTCCACTGTCGCCTCCTTTGTTGTTGTGTGAAACATTAGACTCCGCCCTCTAGTGCCATCTATTGGCTGTATCTATGACATCATAAAGGACACATGGAGGTATGAGGGCAGAGACGTTCCAAAGGGACAGATCTATTTTCTATTTTATTAAAGATATTTTTTGGGGCATTTTTGCCTTTATTTGACAGGACAGACAAGTGTGAAAGGGCCACAGGCTGGAGTCGAACCCGGGCCGCTGCGGCAACAGCCTTGTACATGGGGCACCTGCTCTACCACTAAGCCACCGACGCCCCGGACGGCTCTATTTTCGTACAAAACAGGAGAAGAAATGAGCCTTAAGAGTGTTTTGTTGTCTCCACAGGATCAGGTCTGAGTCTTCAGCCAGCAGCTGTCTATCTGTGAAGTGTGACTGGTCCAAAGACTCACCTCCGTACTTCAGTGATCAGCTCCCACACACAAAGTACGTTTCTACTGCGATGATGATGATGATGATGATGATGATGATGATGATGACAGTGATGAAGCTCTGATCCCAGCCATTCTCATTCTGAAGTCGTCAAATACCGCCGCTTTGTCAGCAAGCTTTGAACTTTTTACATATGCCCACATTAAGTTTAGTAAATCATGATTTGACTCTGTCACAGCTTTTCTTGTTTTTCCTCTGTTAACTTCAAAGATCTTCAGCTGCATTGTTTAATCCACCCGTTACCGTCTCTATAACATTTACAGGAGTCAGGATGTCCTGAGGGATCCAGTCTCTACCAGCTGTAGACAGTGGGGACAGGGAGAGTCTCCTGATAAACCAGTGGAACCATTCTGGTCCCACATTGAAGACAGATCCAGAACAAGAGCTGGACTGCAGACAGCCAGTCAGAGCAGCACTGTTCAAAGTAAGACTGTCCATCTGTCTGCTGAAGCACAACACTCTGTCTTCTTGATTTGTTTTTCAGTTTAGATTCACTGTGAGATCTGACTTTTCAAATCCAATGTTTTCTCCTCTTCCAGTGGACGCTGGTCTGCAGGAGGTTTTAGATGAACATAAGATCAGTCTGAAGAGGAGATGTGAACGTGTGACTGAAGGAAGTGATGAAACAGGAAGTGGAACCCTCCTCAACAGGATCTACACTGAGCTCTACATCACAGAGGGACAGAGTGAAGAGGTTAATACCCAACATGAGGTGAGGCAGCTGGAGACAGCTTCCAAGAAGAAGACCCTCCATGACACTCCAATCAAGTGTCACCACATCTTTAAAGCCTTACCTGACCAACAGGGACACATCAGAGTGGTTCTGACCAACGGCGTCGCTGGCGTTGGAAAAACCTTCTCAGTGCTGAAGTTCACTCTGGACTGGGCCGAGGGTTTGGAAAACCAAGATGTCAGTCTGGTGATTCTGCTTTCGTTCAGGGAGCTGAACTTGATCAAAGATGAGCAGTACAGTCTTCTCAAGCTGCTCCATGTTTTCCATCCAACATTACAGAAGGTCACAGCAGAGGAGCTCGCTGTCTGGAAAGTTCTGTTCATCTTTGACGGCCTGGATGAAAGCAGACTGTCATTGGATTTCCACAACAATGAGGTCGTGTCTGATGTCACACAGAAGTCATCAGTCAACGTGCTGTTGACAAACCTCATCCAGGGGAATCTGCTTCCCTCGGCTCTGGTCTGGATAACTTCCCGACCTGCAGCAGCCAATCAGATCCCTCCTGCACGTGTTGACAGGGTAACAGAAGTACGAGGCTTCACTGACGCCCAGAAGGACGAGTACTTCAGGAGGAGAGTCAGTGATGAAGAGCGGTCCAGCAGAATCATCTCACACATCAAGACATCCAGGAGCCTCCACATCATGTGTCTAATCCCAGTCTTCTGCTGGATCACTGCTACAGTTCTGGATCACATGTTGACTACAGAGCAGAGAGGAGAGCTGCCCAAGACCCTGACTGACCTGTACTCACACTTCCTGCTGGTTCAGACAAAGAGGAAGAAGCACAAGTATGTTAAGGGACATGAGACGAGTCCACAGGAGCTGACGGAGGCTGACAGGGACGTTCTTCTGAAGCTGGGGAGGCTGGCGTTTGAACAGCTGGAGAAAGGAAACATCATGTTCTACCAAGAAGACCTGGAGCGCTGTGGTCTTGATGTCACAGAGGCCTCGGTGTACTCAGGAGTTTGTACAGAGATCTTCAGAAGAGAGTGTGTGATCTTCCAGAAAACAGTCTACTGCTTTGTTCATCTGAGCGTTCAGGAGTTTCTGGCTGCAGTCTACCTGTTCCACTGTTACACCAACAGGAAGACAGAGGTACTGGATCACTTCTTGGGGGGGGGGGGGGGGGGGGGGGGGGAGGAGGAGGAGGATTATGATTATGATGATTATGGTGAAGACCATTACCCATCTCTGGATGAGTTCCTGAGCAGAGCCATGGAGAAATCCCTGGAGAGTGAAAATGGTCACCTGGACCTGTTTGTTCGCTTCCTTCATGGCCTCTCTCTGGAGTCCAACCACAGACTGTTAGGAGGTCTGCTGGGTCGGACAGACAACAGTCCAGAAAACATCCAGAGAGCCATCAACAACCTGAAGGAGATGAAGGCCAAGTTTATCTCTCCTGACAGAAGCATCAAGATCTTCCACTGTCTGACGGAGATGAACGACCACTCAGTTCATCAGGAGATCCAAGAGTTCCTGAAGTCAGAGAACAGATCAGAGAAGGAACTCTCTGTGATCCACTGCTCAGCTCTGGCCTACATGCTGCAGATGTCAGAGGAGGTTCTGGATGAGTTGGACCTGGAGGAGTACAACACATCATGGGAGGGACGACTCAGACTCATCACAGCTGTGAGGAACTGCAGAAAGGCTCGGTGAGTCCAGGTTGTAACATTGTTATTCAGCCTTCACTTTCAGCTTGTCAAATACCTGTGCTTCATGGGTGGCACTTGGCATCTGACACCGGCGCAGTGAGGCACCCTTTAGTGGCAGTGATCCCCGATTCCTCCGGTCCACATGTCAAAGTCTCCTTGGGCAAGATACTGAACCCCAGATTGTATGAATTTATAAACCCCTGAGTAGCAGGTGGCATCTCGTATGGTAGCCTCGCCTTGAGTTGTCAAATGACTAGAAAAGTGTTATACAAGTGCAGGTCCATTTACTATCCAAGTCTAATAGAGAGCCACAAGAAGATGGCCGATGTCACTAAGGGAACAATGTAATAATGGAAATGTGTGAATCTTCAAGTTCAAGTCTGTGTGTGTGATCTGTGTTGTGTGAAGGTGCCAGGTTAGTATAATGTTTAGTGGCTTTAATTTAGCTTTGTTAAAGCCAGCTACCCAATAACCTGACAACAGAGAGATCACAACAATTACTCATTGAATAACATCAAATCAACATATGCACACTGACAGAAGTTAAACAGTCTTGCTTAACCTTTACAGTTGTACTGATGCTGTGCCCAGTTGTTACTTAACCATTCCATAGAAGGGGGTGGGGGGGTGCTTTTGGCGTGCTGCTTTGTTAGCTGGCAGCAGTCCGTGGTGGATGAGCCGGGCTTTTAAGGTTCAGCTCAGATGCAGTCTTTGCTTTGCTGTATTCCAGTTATGCAGGTAAGATGAGGCTTGTTGCTCTTTATCCTTTTTGAGGTAGCAGTTCAGAGTAATCTTGGCTTTGTTACACCTTTGCTTGTGAAGTTAGTTTGCAGACTGTCGTAGCTGCTGATGCTATTTTGTCTAATCTTCTGTGCCACTAAGAAGACTTCTATGTCTCCTTGGAGCAGGCCACATTCAGAGAGCTAGGCTGCAGCTCCTGCTGGGAGCTGAGGTGAGAAACAGTGAGGTAAGGGCGTAGCAGCTCCAGCTGCGAGATGACACACCTCTGTGGAGACTATGTAGGCTTGTAGAATGTAGGCTTTCCCCTTACATTGACCAAGTGATGTGGTGAGTCGTGTGCCACAGGGACCAACAGTGACTGAAGAATGGCTCCATCTGCAGTGTCTCACACTTGGGTGTGACAAACAGAGAACATTGGGAAACAAAGTTCGTTTGGCTATCCTTTGTCTGAAGATCAAAGGAGGCCACAGCAGCCATTCTTAGTGGGCTCAGGTTAAAGGAAATGCCTTACATCTTCAGTTTAAAGTTGCGCAAATGAACAACTTATCTGTGGTGTCCAGTGGTGTCCCCATCCATCCATTTTCAATGTCTTCAGCGGGGCAGGGTCTTTGTAGCAGCAGGCTGAACAAAGCACTCATGTTGTCCCTCTCCTCAGTGACTCTTTCTTGCTTCTCCTGGAGGATCCTGAGGTGTTTCCAGACCAGACAAAATATATAATCCCTGGATTCACTGGTCATATCACACTGCAGCTCATCAACAGATGACCACACAAAGTTATTAGTGCTTTTACTGAAAGAACTGTACTTCTCCACCTCTGCATTAAGCTCATGTGTGGACAGCCCCTAAAAACCCAGAGATACTTGAACTCCTTCTGTTGGGGCAGTAACTCTCCCTCAACCTGGAGGGAACAATCCATAGTTCTCCAGCAGAGAACCATGACCTCAGATTTGGAGGTGCTGACTCTCATCCTGAGCGCCTCAAACTCAGCCGCAAACCGCCCCAGGTCATGCTGGAAATCATGGTGTGACGAAGCTAACAGAACCACATCATCTGCAAAGAGCAGAGACGCAAATCTGAGGTCCCTAAATTGGACCACCTCCTCTTCCTGGCTGTACCCTAAGATCCTGTCCAGTAGTTCAAACCGTACTTATTTCAAGCTGAACCATGAGGGTTTTTTTTTCCATATCTACCAGCGTGTTTTGTGGCCTTAACCTAAAAAATTAATCTTAAAAACTTGACATGCCATCCCTGAATGTCATGGTGTCATAGTTTGACTTTTAGGACCACTGCCCAAGTGAGCAAGTATTTGATGAGTTAGGAGTGAGAATGTGTTGCATTATGCAAATTGTAGAGATACAGTCACTAGGTCTCAGTTTCTGTCAAATGGTATCAGGAGAAAGAAATGCAGCCATCAAGGCCCCATTTCCATTTGTTACTCAAGTTCTCATATCCAGTAAAGAGATGCTCTGATACAGATGAGACACTTTGATTTATTCTGACCTTGACTCATAGACTCTAGTCCAGTCTGAATGATGGTGCGGTGGTTGGGCTGCAGCTGAAGCTGTTTGTTCACTCCCAAAAGCACCAGATGAACTGCAGTTTGCAGTTTAGTCACAACAATAAAAGTTGTACCAGCTGGAAAACAGCTACCCATAAACTAACACAAATACATGAATTTATAAATGCAAGCTCAAGCCAGTTATTTTCTTGTAGTTTTAATAACAGGGAGAATGAATAACATAAATAATTTCCCTTCGGGGATCAATAAAGTATTTCTGATTCTGATTCTGATTCTGATGATGGTTAATTTAAGTGTAAGTTCAGTTGCAGTTTTCAGCGGGGACAGACCAGACTGCTCACTGATGCTGTTAGGAAAGAGTAGAGCTCACATTCGTGCGTCACATTTACACCATTTTAAAATGTGGCTTGAATGTGTCTCGAGGAATTTTAAACTGTTTTCTTTTTTAGTATGTGTGTGGCCAAATGTTTTGGATGTTTTTCTGTTGAGGAGTGTTGCAGTTGTTGGTACTAGTGTGCATCTTGTGTCTTTCTCTGTGTATTTGTTTTGGTTTTAAATCACTGACTTTACAATAATTATGTTTTCCCAGACTTCCTGAATGTTGGCAATCAGAGACTCACTATGACCTGGTGGCCTCAGCTCTGAAGTCCAACCCCTCCCATCTGAGAGAGCTGGACATGAGAGGAAGCAAGCTGAAGGATTCAGGAGTGAAGCTGCTGTCTGCTGGACTGGAGAGTCCACACTGTAGACTGGAAGCACTTTCGTCAGTTCACTTTCTCTCTTTTTATTTTGGAGATCTTAAACTGAACAAAAATTTAAACACAACACAAAAACAGAAAATTATTAATCAGGCGTTCATCTTCTTTCACCTTTCCGTTTAAAAATGTTCCTCAGTTTGTCAAACAGATCTCTGAAAACACCAAATGAAGTCAGTATGTGGAGAGAAAAAAAACATACTGTTTTCCTCATAGTTCTTTAAATAGAGTTCATAAGCGTGTCAGTGTTAGCTTGTAGAAATGTTTTTACCACTCCTCCTCAGTGGTTTCTCAAAGATCTTCAGTTTTTGCAGAATCTGGCATACAAAGTCCAAAACATCCTAAAAAGTTCTGAAATTACTGTGTGGTGCAGTTTAAATGGAGAAATGGAGAACCAAAACTCTGAACTGCCAAAACTGAACCCCGCCTCTCACCCAGTGTCAGCTGGGATAGGCTCCACCCCCCATCTCCCTGAATGGAATAAGCGGTTACAGAAAATGAATGAATGAATGAACTTCAGCTTTTGTTTTAGATGGTCTGTTTATTTGCTTCATCATAGCAGAGACATGTCATGAAATAATCAGACAGAAATTTTAACAAAAAATTGTACAAGATATGAAAGAATTAATCGCACAAACTTGGGATTTTTTTACGTAAAAATAGGAACAAAGAATAACAAATGCTGTCTTTAAAATTTTCCTCATTATTAATGTTATATTTGGGTTATGGTGTGTAGTTGTTGGCAAGAAGACTTCTCTGTTAATTAAAATCACAATTCTTTTATCGTAACCTCTCTGATTCAGATGTTATCCCCATTAACGTGCACGTTCACAATTCACAAGAGCTCGCTCAAAGTTCAGTTCACACAGAATAAAATGAACTTGTTCACAGTAAGGTTTTTCTTATATTTAATTATTTATATATTTTTATTCATTCGTTTTAATAAATAAAAATCTTATGATCATCAATGTTTTCCAAGTCTGCTTGAGTGCTTCAACCATTGGCTCTTTTTTTGCGTTCTAACGTACAAACCAGTGCAGGTCCGAGCGAACTTACCCACATGAGTCATGAAACGATCTTATGTCCGTGATCACAGCGTAGGAATGATCGCACGTTGATAAATGTGGCCACTGAAACAAACTTCATTTACATATCCTGCCCCAATATATCCTGGGTTTAGACGCCCCGCCCCCAGAGTTTACGACATGAAGAGGCATAATGACTCTGAGCTAGAAATGGAAACACTGCGACACAGGTCCAATAAACCAACTGGTTCTGTTTGGTGGCCTGAAAAGTTTCTTCAAAGTAAGTCAGAAAAACACAGTGTGTCAGTCAGTTAGTTTATACATCCGTGATATGAACCGACGTATAGCAAACATGTTTATAATATTAACCTGTGGATAACGTAATATTGACAATATTATAGTTACATTAAAGTTTATAATTGAGCCTGACCGAAGACGACGTCGCCACGTTGATCAGATCAGCTTCCACTTCAGGCATAGCAGCTGGTGGAGGAGACACAAACACACCACTTGCGTCCCAGCTGTACAACGATAAAAGTTCAAGACTCAGTCCCACAGACCCAGTCCCACAGACTCAGTCCCACAGACCCAGCCCTACAGACCCAGTCCCACAGACCCAGTCCTACAGACTCAGTCCCACAGACCCAGTCCTACAGACTCAGTCCTACAGACTCAGTCCTACAGACCCAGTCCCACAGAGCCAGTCTCACAGACTCAGTCCCACAGACCCAGTCCTACAGAGCCAGTCCTACAGACCCAGTCCCACAGACCCAGTCCCACAGACTCAGTCCCACAGACTCAGTCCTATAGACCCAGTCCCACAGACCCAGTCCCACAGAGCCAGTCCTACAGACCCAGTCCCACAGACCCAGTCCTACAGAGCCACTCTCACAGACTCAGTCCCACAGAGCCAGTCCTACAGAGCCAGCCCCACAGACTCAGTCCCACAGACTCAGTCCTACAGACCCAGTCCTACAGAGCCAGTCCCACAGACCCAGTCCCACAGACCCAGTCCTACAGACTCAGTCCTACAGACTCAGTCCTACAGACCCAGTCCCACAGAGCCAGTCTCACAGACTCAGTCCCACAGACCCAGTCCTACAGAGCCAGTCCTACAGACCCAGTCCCACAGACCCAGTCCCACAGACTCAGTCCCACAGACTCAGTCCTATAGACCCAGTCCCACAGACCCAGTCCCACAGAGCCAGTCCTACAGACCCAGTCCCACAGACCCAGTCCTACAGAGCCAGTCTCACAGACTCAGTCCCACAGAGCCAGTCCTACAGAGCCAGTCCTACAGAGCCAGCCCCACAGACTCAGTCCTACAGACCCAGTCCTACAGAGCCAGTCCCACAGACCCAGTCCTACAGACCCAGTCCCACAGACCCAGTCCCACAGACTCAGTCCTACAGACCCAGTCCTACAGTCCCACAGACCCAGTCCTACAGACTCAGTCCTACAGACCCAGTCCTACAGACCCAGTCCCACAGACCCAGTCCTACAGACTCAGTCCTACAGACCCAGTCCCACAGACCCAGTCCTACAGACCCAGTCCTACAGACCCAGTCCTATAGACCCAGTCCCACAGACCCAGTCCTACAGAGCCAGTCTCACAGACTCAGTCCCACAGAGCCAGTCCTACAGAGCCAGTCCCACAGACTCAGTCCTACAGACCCAGTCCTACAGAGCCAGTCCCACAGACCCAGTCCCATAGACCCAGTCCTACAGACCCAGTCCTACAGACCCAGTCCCACAGACCCAGTCCCACAGACTCAGTCCTACAGACCCAGTCCTACAGTCCCACAGACCCAATCCCACAGACCCAGTCCTACTGAGCCAGTCCTACAGACCTAGTCCAATAGACTCAGTCCGTCAGACCCAGTCCCACAGAGCCCCTGATGAAGTGCATGCTGATGAAGGCCTTTACAGTATATAATATTTTCTCATCGGCTAAACATTATTAAGTGATGAACGGGCTACAAATACTTAGACGCCGGTCAGTATACAGTTAAAATCAGTTCTCCATCTCAGTCAGATTTGTTGCTGCAGTCCGTGCTGATTCAAAGTTGCATGCATGAGTTGAAACCTGACATGAGATTTGATCATAGCCTTCGCTCACGTCCATATCAATAAATGACAAACTATATGTGAAAATGACCGTATACCCAGTTTTGTTGTACATTTGTTTAGTAAATGAGGCCCAATTTGAAACTGAAGTGGCCTGTGATCAGAATTGTTTTTTGCGACTGTGAGATTTTATCTGTTGGATTTGTTCATTGAACTCCTTCAAATATCCACATGAACTGGCTTCAGGAGTCCTGGTAGCCAGGTGCCGTAAATCCTCAGGTGCCATAAAACAAATGTCGTCAGCTGTCACATTGAAATTCATAACTTGCAAACTGACATGCTCATTTCAACATATGAGCGTGCTCAATCAGCGCTGCTCTTTTACTGTGTTCATGCGTGACACTGATTATCTCTTTGTTGACAGATTTGCTAACTGTGGACTGTCAGAGATCAGCTGTGTTTCCCTGACCTCAGTTCTGAAGTCGAACCCCTCCCACCTGAGAGAGCTGGACCTGAGCAGAAACAACCTGCAGGATTCAGGAGTTGAGCTGCTCTCCTCTGGACTGGAGAGTCTACAGTGCCGACTGGAGACTCTGAGACTCTCAGACACCACTTTATGAGCTCTTTGATGAGCTGTATTGTGGAAATTTGGTTTGATTTAAAGTAGAGATGAAGCACTGGACAACATGACTGTGGTCTGTTTGAATTTTACTTTAGGTAAGATATGAGACTGCAATCAAACTTGACATCCACCTGGATTTTCTGGAAAACTAGATTGTATTTCACATTTTCACCAGCAGGGCATAGCCATCTTACAAAGAACTAGCTGGTGACGTCAGTGGGTTGGTTCATCTCTGTTGTCTGTCAGTAGGAATTGTTGACCTTGGCTTGTTAAACTTGGTACTGTAAAATATGTTTGGCCCTCTGATGTCTGCTTTTTTCTTTGACAATATTTTCTTTTCAGTCAGTGTCTGAGAGGTTTAGTGGTAGAGTGGTGTATGAATGTCCATGAAGTCATGTAGTGCCTGACAGATCGTAACATCAGTCAAGTTCAGGCAGCTCTTCACATTCCCCGTTGTCGTCTGACTAAGCACATACAGCCAGCAGCAGCGGCGACCCACCATCTGACTCCGGCATACTTTCAGGACAGAAACAGAGGGCTCAGCAACATTCTATAACAGTTTTGTCTGGTCACAAATCTTTGGTCTGGGACTATAAACAATGTGTTCTGGTGTATAACCTTTAAATTCAAGAATCTGTCAGGCCAACTGGACTCTCTAGATTGTATCTCATTATCTCACCAGCCTCACCTACGTAGCCCGGTGAGTTGCTTTAATGCTGTTTACAGGCTGAACGCCATTTGTGTAGGGTAGCTAACTTTGTAAGTTTAAAATATGTCAGTCTTTATGTCTGTGACACTAACTGACATTAGACTAATGTAAGAGCAAACTTAAGACTAACACATGAGGCTAATCTAAAATATCTCAAAAACAGACCTGTGTATTTCTCTGTTCGAGCAGCTATGTGAAGCAGCCATCATCTGTCCTGCATAAACTGTTAATATCAATCACATTAAGAACTGTTTAGAAAAATAACAACTCCATCACCATGGAAACGAGTGAGGTCTTTAGACCTGTCTCATAGCAAATATCTCATAAGCCCTCATGGTCCAGCACCCATGTAGACTTGATGTGATGATGGTGAGTAAGTCAAGGTACATATGACTGAAGTCCACGACCAACAGTAAAGTCCATCTACTAGCATACTGCTCAGGGAAAGAAGTTAGAGGCGATCACTTGTTACAAATATCTCGGTATTTGGCTCGATGACTCCCTGTCTTATTAACCTCAGGTTGATGATCTTAAAAATGAAGTTTTATTTCAGAGACAAGTCCTGTTTCTCCTTTAAAGCTAGGAAAGACTGGTTGTTGCTACATTGGTACCCGTTCTGAATTGTGGTGACCTGTTGTACATGAATGCATCTACACATTGTTTACATGTGAGATACTGCATGTCATATGACTGTACAGTTTATTCCAGGGCTGGTCGACCATCTTTCACCTTTCGTAGGCTCAGTCACTGGTATTTGTTCATTTATAAAGCTGCACTGGGTAAACTCCCTTCATACATTTGTACTTTTACTGAACAGACAGACAGGACAGAGAGCTTTTATGTGTTCTGCTGCTCCACCTGGTAAAAACCTTCAGAAAGAGTTGAAACTACGTGGACTGGTCTCTGCCTGATTTTAAAGCTCTCATAAATACAAGGATGAATGAATCGGTTGGTTCTTGTCATTGTGTGAAGATGTTGAACACGTTACTGTGTATTTTTATGTTTTAATTGTGTGGTTGTTTGACTGTAACTTTATGTGTGCTGCTGTCTCAGCCAGGTCTTCCTTGTAAAAGAGGTAGTTTATCTCAGCGGACCCACCTGGTTAAATCTGGGTTAAATAGAATAAAAAAATAAATAAGAGAAAATCCCACTCATTAGCACAAAACAATGGAACACTTAAAAAAAACTTTAAAAAAACTGGACTAGATTGGATTATAAATAGATTTTTTAATTTATTCTTCATTCAGATTGAGGGGCTGCAGTTTGTCAGAGATCAGCTGTGTTTCTCTGGCCTCAGCTCTGAAGTCCAACCCCTCCCATCTGACAGAGCTGGAGCTGAGCGAAAACAACCTGCAGGATTCAGGAGTGAAGCTGCTGTGTGATTTTCTGGAGAGTCCACACTGTAGACTGAAGACTCTGAGGTCAGTTCACCAATTGTTTTGTTTTTGTGGAGCTCAAATCTCGATGAGGAAAGTCTTAAAGTTAGCACTGTTGTGAACAATAAAAGTAATTTAGTTTTCAGTGCAACATGGGACATGTGCAACATATGTCCTAACTATAAGAGCCAGTCCTATTTATGAGCCAGCCCTAACTATAAGAGCCAGTCCTAACGATAAGAGCCAGCCGTAACTATAAGAGCCAGTCCAATCTATGAGCCAGCCCTAACTATAAGAGGCAGTCTTATCTATGAGCCAGCCCTAACTATAAGAGCCAGTCCTATCTATGAGCCAACCCTAACTATAAGAGCCAGTCTTATCTATGACCCAGCCCTAACTATAAGAGCCAGTCCTAACGATAAGAACCAGTCGTAACTATAAGAGTCAGTCCTATCTATGAGCCAGCCCTAACTATAAGAGGCAGTCTTATCTATGAGCCAGCCCTAACTATAAGAGCCAGTCCTATCTATGAGCCAATCCTAACTATAAGAGCCAGTCTTATCTATGAGCCAGTCCTAACTATAAGAGTCAGCCCTAACTATAAGTTTCAGCTCTAACTATAAAAGCCAGCCCTAACTATAAGCTTTATCAAAGAGGAACATCTTAAAGGGGACCCTCAGTCAAATTAAGAATTCCAATGTTGTTGTTTCCATGGCCTGGGGAAGTTCAGTCATACTGCCTCTCAGAGCCAGAAACTAGAGAAGGAAGTCTCAAAGCTGTCATGTCATAGGGTGTACAGTGATGAGCTGCTCCACAGACAATGACTGGTGGACTGATTGTGTTTCAACTTCTGACTATATTATGGACTGGTTTAAGATAAGATAAGATAAGATAAGATAAGATACACCTTTATTGATCCCACAATTGAGAAATTCCAGTGTTACAACAGTCAGGGAGGAGAGTCAGATTAAGAATTTCAAAATTTAAAAACTTAAAAACTAGGTATGCAGAAAAGTACAAAAATACAAGAAAGGGCAATAATAATGATAATAATAATAATATTAATAATAATAATAATAATAATAATAGTAATAATAATAATGAGCAGTGGATTCAAGAGAGCATATTTAGTGCAGAGTGATTGTATGTGCAAATAAAGTACAAGCAGCCTGGGAACCTCTGGTAGGTCCCTGTTAATAATCCCCAAGTTGAGTCTAAAAATACGAGGACTTTTGCAGCCATTACCCTAAACCCTGGAGTGACCTGCCAGAGGAAGCAGGGGGCAAAAAATAGAAATATGTGACAGGATAACATGGACTCCTGACAAAATCCTGAGTGTTGATCTTGTGATTACAGACTTAATCACTGTGAACTACCAGAGATCAGCTGTTTTTCTCTGGCCTCCGCTCTGAAGTCCAACCCCTCCCATCTGACAGAGCTGGACCTGAGCTACAACAAGCTGCAGGATTCAGGAGTAAAGCTGCTGTCTCCTGGTTTGGAGAGTCCACACTGTAGACTGGAGACTCTGAGGTAGGTGATATATTTTTGTTTCTGTTTGAGATCTGACAAGAATGCGTGGTTTGTTAATGTCTTACTCGTACTCGTACTCATCGTCCTCTGCTTATCCGGGTCCGGGTCGCAGGGTCAGCAGCCTCAGCAAAGAAGCCCAGACAGTCCTCTCCCCAGCCACTTCCGTCAGCTCTTCCAAGGGAACCCCAAGGCGTTCCCAGGCCAGCCAGGCGATGTAATCCCTCCAGCGTGTCCTGGGGCAGCCCCAAGGTCTCCTCCCAGTTGGACATGCCTGAAACACCTCCCAGGGGAGGTGTCCAGAAGGCATCCTTACCAGGTGACCGAACCACCTTATCTGGCTCCTCTCGAATGTGGAGGAGCAGCGGCTCTACTCCGAGTCCCTCCTGGATGTCCGAGCTCCTCACCCTATCTCTAAGGCTGAGCCCAGCCACCCTGCGGAGGAAACTCATCTCGGCCACTTGCACTCACAATCTCGTTCTTTCAGCCACTACCCAAAGTTCGTGACCGTAGGTGAGGGTTGGAACATAGATCGACCGGTAAATCGAGAGCTTTGCTTTCTGGCTAAGCTCCCTTTTTACCACAATGGATCGGTTAAGCACCTGCATCACTGCTGATGCCTCCCCAATCCGCCTGTCAATCTCCTGCTCCATCCTACCCTCACTCGTGAACAAGATCCCGAGATACTTAAACTCCTCCACCTGAGGAAGGACCTCCCCCCTGACCTGGAGTGGGCAATTCACCCTTTTCTGGCTGAGGACCATGGCCTCAGACTTGGAGGTGCTGATTCTCATCTCAGCCGCTTCACACTCAGCTGCGAACCGTCCCAGCAAGAGCTGGAGGTCTCTGTTCGATGGGGCTAGGAGGACAACGTCATCCGCAAAATGCAGGGACGAGATCCTCCCGTCACTGAACCTGACACCCTCCACCACTTGGCTGCGCCTAGAAATTCTGTCCATAAAAGTTATGAACAGAACCGGTGACAAAAGGCAGCCCTGGCGGAGTCCAATCCTCACCAGGAACAGGTCCGACTTCCTGCTGGCCACGCGAACCAGACTCGCGTACCTTCGGTACAGGGACTGGATGGCCCTTAGCAAGGGGCCACCAACCCCATACTCCCAGAGCACCCCCCACTTGATGCCCCTGGGGACACGATCATAAGCCTTCTCCAAATCCACAAAACACATGTGGACTGGTTGGGCGAACTCCCATGTCCCCTCCTCTGAACTCTGAACTGCTGTTCAGCACATAAGCGCAGACAACAGTCAGGACCCGTTCCCCGACCCGAAGGCGCAGGGAAGCAACCCTTTTGTCTACTGGGGTGAACCCCAACATACAGGCTATCAGAAAGCCCACCCCGGCCCTCCGCCTCTCATCCAGCAAAGGAGAGAGTCCAACCCCTCTCAAGGACTTGGGTTCCAGAGCCGGAACTATGTGTCGAGGTGAGGCTGACTATATCTAGCTGGTAGTGCTCAACCACTTCCACAAGCTCAGTCTCCTTTCCCACCAGAGAGGTGACATTCCATGTCCCAAAAGCCAACTTCTGTAGCCGAGGATTGGACCGCCAAGGCCCCTGCCTTGGTCTGCTGCCTGATCCACACTGCACCGAACCCTTCTGGATCCCTCTGCGGGTGGTGGGCCTGCAGGGGGACGAGCCCATGTAGCCAGTTCGGGCTGGACCCGGCCGGACCCCATGGGCGACTCCGGGCCGGGTACACGTGATCCTGCTGTTGTCCATCATGAAGGGTCTCTTGAACCATTCTTCGTCTGACCCTTCGCCCAGAACCAATCTGCCATGGGAAACCCTGCCAGGGGCAAAATGCCCCAGACAGCATAGCTCCTAGGGTCATTAGGGCACTCAAACTCCTCCACCACGATAAGGTGACGGTTCTCGGAGGAATTAATGTCTTACCATTCCTGTTAAATTCATCCAAATTAACCTTAAACACCTCTGTGAGTCAGACCCAAGATAACTGAAAGCTCGTTCCAATTTTAGCACACGCATGATCTCATTTTACTCTGACGTTTTTCCCCAGCCATCAGAGTCAGTGTAAGTGCCTCTGTCATTGAGTTGTAGAAGTTTCAACACACTAGAATAAAAGTTTTTTTTGTTTGTTTGTTTTTATCTTTGCCTGAATTTTTTTCTTGAAAAAAGAAGCTGTGGTTGAATAGAAGTGGGAGGTATTAGCTGGAAAAAAACAATGGGACCATATCATGAAGCCTCACACAGTCAGAATTCAAAGGAGATAACAATATCACAAAAAATCAACATTTTATACGCTTTTCCAAAGTTTTGTCCCTTTCAGAAAAGAGGGTAAAATAATGAACTGAATGTGTGATTATGAGTGAAAAACTAATTAACACAGACAGAAATGTTTATTTAGGATCATACTGTGTATAAAGACACTTCTAGAAAACTTGAATAACTAAAGACAACAGAGGAGCCATTTGCTCATAGTTTCTGTACATTTATGAAAGTCTCTGATGACAATAAGGGGTTAAAAACTCCTCTGGAGGTCAGGAGTGTCATTGACTACAAGACCCATAAACCACCGGGCCAATTGTTTGTTTAAGTTTGACTGTGTAACCTGAGAAGAGAAGCAGGCCCTTCCTTTCAATGCAGGCTCTGGTTGGCTATTGTAGGCTGTGAAGATGACATGGAGGATCCTATTGGCTCAAATTAGGTGCCAATCACATAGTCAGAATTCAGTCGGAATTTTGGTATTGAGGTGTCGGCATATCAACATGCAAAAGTGAGTTATAGCGTACAATGAGGAGAGAAATATGAACATTAGAATGACACAGCAGCAGTTCGTGGATATCTATGTTTGTAATGATGCATTTTGATTAAATATTTAACTGAATTTGTAATGAAATCTGTGAGGACTGTTTTTGTTGAAATATAATCATTACTTCTCTGCAGGTTGACATGCTGTCTGCTCACAGATGGAAGTTGTCATTCTCTCGCCTCACCTCTGAAGTCCAACACCTCCCATCTGAGAGAGTTGGAGCTGAGCTACAACAAGCTGCAGGATTCGGGAGTGAAGCTGCTGTGTGCTGGTTTGGTGAGTCCACACTGCAAACTGGAGACTCTGAGGTAGGGAATCTCTGTTACGTGTTGAATAGGGTCAGAAAAGGCAGAAAAGGCAGTGACAGCTTGATAAAATCTCCATTTCTGCAGGTTGAAGGACTGTCACATCACAGAGATCAGCTGTGTTTCTCTGGTCTCAGCTCTGAAGTCCAACCCCTCCCATCTGACAGAGCTGGACCTGAGCCTCAACAAGCTGCAGGATTCAGGAGTGAAGCTGCTGTGTGATCTTGTGGACAGTCCACACTGTAGACTGAAGTCTCTGAGGTCAGTATGTTGTGGTCTGTGATATGAGCTTAAGAATCGGTCATGAAATGAGAGATAAATGTAACAGTTAGACAGAAGTCTGTGGTGACCATGTGTTGTTGTGGTAAATTGTCCCCAACCTGAGCCAGGAAAAAGTGTCTGGAACTCTTGTCAATTATTTGTCAAAAACACATTTGTCAAAGCTCCTTGATCCTCACTCTGAGTTTACTCAAAGAAAGCAACACCAATAAACCCCAGTCAAGTTCCAGAGCTCCAACTACATTTTCTAATAAAGGAGAGTCTCTCATATATCCAAGAAAACTCCTCCTGTCTGGCAAAGTTGTCCCACTTTATTTCTAAAAGCCAACCAATTGCAGACCTGCAATTACTAGAATGACATGTTGGGTTTTCCCTCTTCAAAAACACATGCAGCAGTCAGTGTTATGTAACGCTGTCACACCTGCTCTGCCTCATGCAGAGTTAAAGGTTTGAATCGCTAGAGGACCCATGATACAATATTATCACGATACTGAGGCCGTGATACAGTTTCACTGCAATATTGTGATATGCTGAGTATTGCGATGAAATATATTGTGATTTTTTTCCCAGCTGCAGATTATTTCCTCAAAGGAAATCTTTGTCAGCATCAGTTTGACCTCCTGAGATAAAGTTTTCAGTCTGTTCGACTTTAATCATTTTTATTGCAGCAACATGTGACACACAGAGCAGACACACTGACCAACACCGTCATAACACCTGTCAGAAATGCTGCAGACACCTGACAGACTGAACTGTGGGCAAATTTAACGCCCTCTGAGAGGACAGATTAAGACCTGAGACAAACACGTCACATGCAGGTGTCCTGCTGACTGAGGGACAACACACATGTTAGAAGTGTCGTCTGTTACAGGAGGTCTGCAGTGTTTGCTCCACTGTGACTTTGATGTCCTGAGACAGTGTCTCCTGTCCTCTGTCAGATAATGTCCCGCTCTAGTTCGGAGAACGTGAGACAGTGTCTCCTGTCCTCTGTCAGATAATGTCCCGCTCTAGTCTTTGTTTTGATGAACTTCCTGCCAGATGCCGTTGACTGAGAGCTCTGCTGATCTCACCAGGGAACAAACATCAGCACCATCTAGTGGAACGAAAAAGCGACTGATTTTATTGTTTTAGGACCAAAAGTTGAATTAAAATGTGCATTTGTAAAAATAATAATGTATATAATAAAAGATGGATACACGGCGTCTGTGTATTGATACAGTATTGCCACACAAAATAACCATACTTTGCTGTGTTGATGTTTCCCCACCTCTATGCAGAGTTTTAGATACTTTCTATTTGTATTGGTGACATCTTAACCATGGCTGTCTACTGTCCACTCTTACTTTAAAACAGGGTTTTCCCAGCAGTAGTTTTCAAACTGGCTTTTTAAAAAATTTTTGATTCACATAATAAAGATGAACTCTAACACAGCACCTTCAGTTAATCATTTGATCAGGATCAGATGTCTGTCGCAGTTTAACAGCTTCACTCTTTTTTCTGACTTTAATCATTTTTAATATCACTCAGGTTGGCAAAAACCACAACAGTGTCTGAGTTGAAGGTGACCGCTGTTTTGTTCATCCCTGCAGGTTTAAATGAATGCGGACCGACAGAGACAGAGACAGAGTCATCATCGGCCTGGACACATATTCATTAAAGATCTCACTTCTCTTAGCTTTCATTCCTTCCCTCCATCTCTTCCTTGTCCTTTTCTGTTCTGGCACACGTATATATTTTTAAATTTTACTTATTTTTATCTGATATAAGTTTATACCACACATTTGTCATCTGAGCCTCTACTAACTCTCAGATGTGCCTAGTAACCATCTGGAAGAACAAACATCCTGAGGGCCGCCAACTGTCAGGCTGACACCGTCCTGGAGCAACACCAAAACAACCTCCTTGCATTGATGCCATACCATCAGTGTAGGCTCTGCGTAGAGGCGTACCCCACACCGCATTCTGACGTACACGTTACGCCCCAGACTTCTGTTTATTTTAATAAACTGAAGACCCCTCCCTCACCATGGAAACGATACTTTTATTCACTTTTATTTCACAGATATTGAACGACAAAATAAGGAAGTCCTATGTGTGATTTATCCTGGCTTCATATGAGCAGAGGAAATCTCTGCTAGCTGCTAGGCTAATTTATACAATGTAAAATACCATAGGCTTGTGCTAATAACATTAGCATGTTGTATTTGTGAGGAAAATGTGTCCAGATAAAGACAAGTGTTTGTCTGTGAATGCTGCGAGTTATAGTGAAGCTGATTTGTGTTTGACACTGTCTCTATTAAGCCATGTTTAATATGAGCTTAATGTGCGTGTAATGTGAGTTTAATGTGTGTGTAATGTGTGTTAGAATATCGTCTTTTAATTGTGGAGATACAGCACTCACAGCAGCAGGCAGCTCTGCAGAAGCACAAGTGTTGAAGCTGCAGCAGATTACTGAGGTAGTCGCTAGGCAGTGCTCACTCAGACAGTGTGGCCCGGCCGTCAGAGGACGCAGCAGTTTGACTGGAGGCAAAACACGAGTGAAGAAGGACGATTCTGGTGTTGATTCACTGACTGTTAACTTCAGGATCTTCACACCTGCTCTGAGATTATTTTAGCTCTCATGACCACAGCAGTTAGTTTATCGTTTATTATCATTACCACAGCAGCGTGACAGTGTGATGTCACTGGTGATGTCACTCTCACAACAATGGATTTTGGACTTCTGGTGCATCAGTGATTTTATAACTCGTGATTGTACCTGTTGGCATCGTGGGACGGTTTCATTCTATCAAACATTAAACTGGTTGAAAACCATCACGGCTGCTGGTTTGTTGCTTCCGTATCGACAAGTTTTACTGTTTACAAACAAACAAATAAGCACAAAACTCAGCGCCACAGTGTGAGAACATACAAATTTTGTTCCCTTGAAATTTAAAACTAAGTTCGGGAAAAATACCTTTTCATACACTGCAGCTTGACTGTGGTGTGATCTTCCTGTTTCTCTCAAATTAATCTCAAATGAGAGATATTTTAAATTCAGTCTTAGGAAATGGCTGACTAATTGAAGATTCTGTGCTTTCTGGTTCCAGTAAAAAACAAAAACAAAAAAAAGAAAGTTTTAAGGGGGTTGTTTGTTTTTAACTATGCCACTCTTGCTTGTCATTGACACAACTGCCAGCTTTTATTGTCATCGAGGACCACAATGGAAATAAGCCTTTGGGCTTTATTGTGTATTTTAATCCTCAACAATTTTCAATTAATGTATATGAAACTGATCTGCAGTTACTCATGTATGTTTTCTAATTGTTGTCAAAATAAACCTAAACCTAAACCTATAGATTTCATGTCGGACACACATATGAAGTGGGGGGTGTGGAGGTTAGGGTCAGCATCAAACCTTCATTTTCTCCATTCTGGTAAAGTTTAATGATTTTATTAACGTCAGGAGATGATTCAAAATCTCAAACTCTGAAGTAAATATAAAGCAGTCGGGCTCTAATTCTCTCTACTGACTCATGTAGGCATCATTTACCCTTCAGTCCTCTTCTGTTTGAGGAATAACGTCTTTAAATGTGCATTTGGCGTTT
The DNA here is from genome assembly GCA_037127435.1 of Epinephelus malabaricus. Lineage (NCBI taxonomy): Eukaryota > Metazoa > Chordata > Actinopteri > Perciformes > Serranidae > Epinephelus > Epinephelus malabaricus. The sequence goes on from JANUFT010000022.1 coordinate 38,044,763, forward strand.
GTTCATGTCGGCAGTAAAGGGTGTTATAGTTGAGTGACAACGCCACCTTGGTTTGCAAAAGTCCCAGGGACACTAAAAAATAGATTTAATAACCTTAGGTTCAACAAGGGAGAGCGATGCGTAGTGACCCTGGAGACTGGAGCAGAGTATTTTCTTACTGTAGATAGTCAGCAGTTAGTCAGAGCTGCTTTTGCTAAAGCTGAGGAATCTTATCTTCAAACATGGCTACTAACGATAGAACAGAGGATAAAATAACTTCAAACCAAGGAGAATTAAGTTCTGCTAAAACCCTGAGAGTAAAACATTTGATAAATAGATACCTAAAAATTGAGAACTGAGATCTAAGCTAGGCAACAAAACATGATAAGCAACTGAAATACCTTAAAGAAACTAGAGGTAAAAAGGTATTTTACATCCTGGCAATAAAATCCTGTCTGTTAGTTAAATATGTACTACTTCGTGCGCTGAGGCCAGAACCGGGTACCCCACAGTCCAGTGTCTGTCACTAGTGTCCATCCGATTCAGTTCACCAGCCTGTCACCACCAAGCCTTGGAGCCTCCGCCGTCCCTGCACCGACTGTTAGCTTGTAATGCTGCCCTTTGACCGGCGGGCAGATCCTCTGCACAGCTCACAGCTTCCCTGGATACAGACCAGCGATGCCTTCCTCCGTCGGCCCTACAGACAGGCGAGGCCAGTTTGTTGCTGCCAAATCACCTCTGAATCGTCAGCTACCTGTACCTGACCGCTGCCATTTACTGGACTCTAAAATCAGGAACTCCAATACAGATGCTTTAGATAGAACTGTCTACTCAAACGCCCCGGCCTCAGCCCCGGCCTCAGCCCCGGCCTCAGCCCCGGCCTCAGCCCCGGCCTCAGCCCCGGCCTCAGCCCCGGCCTCAGCCCCGGCCTCAGCCCTGCAGCTGTAGTAGCTAGCCTGTAGAATCAAAGTCGTCTGGGCTTTTTCCGGTGTGTCTCCACACATCTCGTTGAGCAGCATGGCGGCCGTAGCGTGATCCTTTGTCTGCCCCATCTCCTCCCTTCTGGCATTCTCAAAAGACCCTCCCATCACCATTCTCAGATGCTGATTGGTCCCTCTGTGTCGTGTCCCTGACTTCTGATTGGCTGAATTCAATTAATTAATGACTAATGATAATTAATTCATAAAGTCCTAAACTTTAAAAGCTCAGATGTGTTTCAGAGAGATTTCTGCTCTTCAGATCATCTCCCACATCCCTGGGCTCTCTCGAGAGCAAGGTTCAAATATATTTGAGGAATATTATTACAAAAATGAACTTGTAATTTAATAAGAAAAGGTCAGAGTGTTTCAAGAACAATAATCTACCTGTCCTACAGTCCACTGTGCATGATGTCATTGCTCTGCTGAGACTGTAGTGTCCTGTTCAGACTGGGAAGCTGCTCTTCATCAAGCATGGTCTCAGTCCTAAGTCATCGAAAATCGACACTCGGGCAGTGACTACCGGCATCAGAAACCAACGGAAAAAAGGTGCCCTTTAACGCTGACATGGTGTAGAGGCGTCAGGGGAAATGGGGCAGGACCAAAGTTAAGGTGGCGAAAGTCCGAGAGGGGCAGGTGGGAGTGTTGGTGTATTTGTCCAGCAAACTTTCACCCAAGAGAGCGGTGTTCACTTCCTGTAAGACTGTAAAGCCAAACCCTGTTCTTTTTTCCTAAACCCAACCACATGCTTTTGTTGTTGAAGGAAAAAAAATCAATTGGTCCTCTGATCTTCAGATAAGTGGACGACCCACTAAGCCACAGACACCCCAACTGGAAATACTTCTGATCAGGCATAATAAAGGATCGTACCGTCCACTTAATCAATAGGAGATTAAATTTGTCCTGTATGTTGGTGCACAGAACTGTTTAGAATGAGCATTATATCCTCTCAAAATACTGGAATGGACATCACCGTCCATATGCAAACCTAAGCCCTTGCCAGGATGTCATGATCACTTATTTCTGCATATTTTCAGTGTTTAAAAATGACAATGCAACATAAACTAATGAAATCCCTGTTCAGGGGTTAATGTGTAAAGTTTTGCACCATGTCACACTGTGAAATGACACACGTCAGCTACAGCTAGCTAACATAACACACAGTCCACTCAGAAAAAAACAGCAGCTGGTGGGAAAACAAAGCTAACACAGGGTGCTTCTCAAAGTCAAGGAAGGATCCTTAAAGTCCATTCTCACTGAGGGTGAATATCTGCGCGGGTTATTCTCGCGGAAACATATAAAGGTTGATTTATGGGTTCTTATGGAAGTTTGCACACCGGGGCAGAACTTTCGTGCAGTGAAAAAAGTTTCCGCCCAGACTTTGACCCCCGTGGAATTCGCTGGAGGAACTACACAGCTGGGCCAATGAAACTGTTTGTTTATAGTCGCGCAGAAACGGGAACGAGAAATCCAGTCAGGCAGGACAGTATGGGAGAAAGACTGATAAACCTCGTTTTACAGCACTCTGTCCTTTTTGATAACAGACGGGTTTTAATGAATTAAAGGACAACGTCTGGCAGTCCATTGTCCAGCTTGGTGGCTGAGAGTGAGAGTGGTGGAAAAGCGCTGCACGAATATTCTGCAAATCCATCCTGCATTTCCGCATCACCGCAGTGAAAATGAACCTTTCAGTGGCTGAATTTCAAGGAGCCTCCATCATTGAATCCCCCCAAAGGACTGTTCCAATGTCAAGACTCCTTAGAGTTCTGCTGAGGACTCATAGTACACCTCAAAGTCAAGGATGCTTTCTTAGTAGGCGGAGTCCTTTCAACTCGGGTCCTACAGAGACTCGACAAAACTCCTCCTTAACATTCTGTGAGCACACATTGGAACAGGCTAGCGAGTGGGAGACCCTGCCTTCAATACCAGCAAACTGTGCAAAGAGAATTGTGTAACTTTGTGCCTGCTGATGATCCAAACATGTCTTTGACAATTCTCTGAGGGAAGGACTTGATCTTCAGTAGAATTTGAAGGATGTGAGCATGTAGCTACATGTAGATGACACAATTCCCTGATGTGAGCATGTAGCTACATGTAGATGACACGTTTCCCTGATGTTGGCATGTAGCTACATGTAGATGACACAATTCCCTGATGTGAGCATGTAGCTACATGTAGATGACACGTTTCCCTGATGTTAGCATGTAGCTACATATAGATGACATGTGTCCCTGATGTGAGCATGTAGCTACATGTAGATGACACGATTCCCTGATGGTAGCATGTAGCTACATATAGATGACATGTGTCCCTGATGTTAGCATGTAGCTACGTGTAGATGACACGTTTCCCTGATGTTAGCATGTAGCTACATATAGATGACATGTGTCCCTGATGTTAACATGTAGCTACATGTAGATGACACGATTCCCTGATGTTAGCATGTAGCTACATGTAGATGACATGTGTCCCTGATGTGAGCAAGTGGCTACATGTAGATGACACGATTCCCTGATGTGAGCATGTAGCTACATGTAGATGACACGATTCCCTGATGTTAGCATGTAGCTACATGTAGATGACACGATTCCCTGATGGTAGCATGTAGCTACATGTAGATGACATGTTTCCCTGATGTTAGCATGTAGCTACATATAGATGACATGTGTCCCTGATGTGAGCATGTAGCTACATGTAGATGACACGTTTCCCTGATGTTAGCATGTAGCTACATGTAGATGACACGTTTCCCTGATGTGAGCATGTAGCCACATGTAGATGACATGGTTTCCTGATATTAGCATGTAGCTACATGTAGATGACACGTTTCCCTGATGTTGGCATGTAGCTACATGTAGATGACACGTTTCCCTGATGTTAGCATGTAGCTATATGTAGATGACACGTTTCCCTGATGTGAGCATGTAGCCACATGTAGATGACATGGTTTCCTGATATTAGCATGTAGCTACATGTAGATGACACGTTTCCCTGATGTTAGCATGTAGCTACATGTAGATGACACGTTTCCCTGATGTGAGCATGTAGCTACATGTAGATGACACGTTTCCCTGATGTTAGCATGCAGCTACGTGTAGATGACATGTTTCCCTGATGTGATCATGCAGCTACGTGTAGATGACATGTTTCCCTGATGTTAGCATGTAGCTACATGTAGATGACATGTTTTCCTGATGTGAGCATGTAGCTACATGTAGATGACACGTTTCCCTGATGTGATCATGTAGCTACATGTAGCAGTGTATGTAATGTAAGCAGTCACAGTATCAATCAATCAATCAATTTTATTTATAAAGCCCAATATCACAAATCACAATTTGCCTCACAGGGCTTTACAGCATACGACATCCCTCTGTCCTTAAGACCCTCACAGCTGATCAGGAAAAACTCCCCAAAAAACCCTTTAACGGGGAAAAAAAATGGTAGAAACCTCAGGAAGAGCAACTGAGGAGGGATCCCTCTTCCAGGACGGACAGACGTGCAATAGATGTCGTACAGAACAGATCAGCATAATAAATTAACAGTAATCCATATGACACAATGAGACAGAGAGAGAGAGAGAGAGAGAGAGAGAGAGAGAGAGAGAGAGAGAAAGAGAGAGAGAGAGAGATGCAGGTAATGACAGTAGTTTACAACAACATTAATGAAAGTAATAATATTATAGTTATAGTTCTGGCTACTGTGGTACAATATGTTGAAAGTATGTATTAATATCTGGCAGTATACATGTGTGACAATAGTCATATGTGTATAATAACAGTAGAAGTATGACTAATGATGGCAGCAGCAGCAGGAGGCATCTGGCAGGACCACGGCAGCAGCACAACCACACACGTCACGCTGTCCGGGCACCGCTGTGATATGAGTAGCACGTCTGGAGCATTTTCTAGATGAACATATCTGCATGCAGCTACATGTAGATGACACGTTTCCCTGATGTGATCATGTAGCTACATGTAGCAGTGTATGTAATGTAAGCAGTCACAGTAGCACGTCTGGAGCATTTTCTAGATGAACATATCTGACAGAAAATAAGGGACAGCATCATTTGTCCTCTTCAAACAGTCTCACTGTCTGTGTCTGTGTACAAAGTGGCCTCAGCATGAACTGATGGTAGTTATTAATAGACTGAAATAAGAAGGTGTTACATTCACCTCCACAAGACATGTAACACTACACAGGGACAGCTGTCCATCCAGCTGTGATCCTGTCTCATGTCTGTCCACATGACATCAGTTCTGTTAAACACAGCAGAGGGACATGTCTCTGCAGCAGCTGCAGTCACAAGTGGTCCAAGTGCAAATACAGCGTTCAGTCAAATCAGCACTGTGGATAAGAGTACATGTCACAGCTGGGACCAAGTCAGTGTTTGACAAGTTACAAGTAACTCAAGTAATTGCACCCACTTCCCAAGTCCAGACTGACAACACGATGGTTGTGATAAACTGAAGGATGAAGTGTTCCTTTATGTGTTGATGTTTGTGATAAACTGAAGGATGAAGTGTTCCTTTATGTGTTGATGTTTGTGATAAACTGAAGGATGAAGTGTTCCTTTATGTGTTGATGTTTGTGATAAACTGAAGGATGAAGTGTTCCTTTATGTGTTGGATGTTTGTGATAAACTGAAGGACAAAGTGTTCCTTTATGTGTCGATGTTTGTGATAAACTGAAGGATGAAGTGTTCCTTTATGTGTCGATGTTTGTGATAAACTGAAGGACGAAGTGTTCCTTTATGTGTTGGATGTTTGTGATAAACTGAAGGATGAAGTGTTCCTTTATGTATCGATGTTTGTGATAAACTGAAGGATGAAGTGTTCCTTTATGTGTCGATGTTTGTGATGAACTGAAGGACGAAGTGTTCCTTTATGTGTCGATGTTTGTGATAAACTGAAGGACGAAGTGTTCCTTTATGTGTCGATGTTTGTGATAAACTGAAGGACGAAGTGTTCCTTTATGTCTCGATGTTTGTGATAAACTGAAGGATGAAGTGTTCCTTTATGTGTCGATGTTTGTGATGAACTGAAGGATGAAGTGTTCCTTTATGTGTCGATGTTTGTGATAAACTGAAGGATGAAGTGTTCCTTTATGTGTCGATGTTTGTGATGAACTGAAGGACGAAGTGTTCCTTTATGTGTCGATGTTTGTGATAAACTGAAGGATGAAGTGTTCCTTTATGTCTCGATGTTTGTGATAAACTGACGGACGAAGTGTTCCTTTATGTGTCGATGTTTGTGATAAACTGAAGGATGAAGTGTTCCTTTATGTGTTGGATGTTTGTGATGAACCGAAGGATGAAGTGTTCCTTTATGTGTTGATGTTTGTGATAAACTGAAGGACGAAGTGTTCCTTTATGTGTTGATGTTTGTGATAAACTGAAGGATGAAGTGTTCCTATATGTGTTGATGTTTGTGATAAACTGAAGGACGAAGAGTTCCTTTATGTGTCGGATGTTTGTGATAAACTGAAGGACGAAGTGTTCCTTTATGTGTTGATGTTTGTGATCAACTGAAGGACGAAGTGTTCCTTTATGTGTTGGATGTTTGTGATAAAACTGAAGGATGAAGTGTTCCTTTATGTGTCGATGTTTGTGATAAACTGAAGGATGAAGTGTTCCTTTATGTGTTGATGTTTGTGATAAACTGAAGGACGAAGAGTTCCTTTATGTGTCGGATGTTTGTGATAAACTGAAGGATGAAGTATTCCTATATGTGCTGATGTTTGTGATGAACTGAAGGATGAAGTGTTCCTTTATGTGTCGGATGTTTGTGATAAACTGAAGGATGACGTGTTCCTTTATGTGTTGGATGTTTGTGATAAACTGAAGGACGAAGTGTTCCTTTATGTGTTGATGTTTGTGATAAACTGAAGGATGAAGTGTTCCTTTATGTGTTGATGTTTGTGATAAACTGAAGGATGAAGTGTTCCTTTATGTGTTGATGTTTATGATAAACTGAAGGATGAAGTGTTCCTTTATGTGTTGGATGTTTGTGATAAACTGAAGGATGAAGTGTTCCTTTATGTGTTGATGTTTGTGATAAACTGAAGGATGAAGTGTTCCTTTATGTGTCGATGTTTGTGATAAACTGAAGGACGAAGTGTTCCTATATGTGTCGATGTTTGTGATAAACTGAAGGACGAAGTGTTCCTTTATGTGTAGATGTTTGTGATAAACTGAAGGACGAAGTGTTCCTTTATGTGTTGGATGTTTGTGATAAACTGAAGGACGAAGTGTTCCTTTATGTGTTGGATGTTTGTGATAAACTGAAGGATGAAGTGTTCCTTTATGTTTCGATGTTTGTGATAAACTGAAGGATGAAGTGTTCCTTTATGTGTCGGATGTTTGTGATAAACTGAAGGATGAAGTGTTCCTTTATGTTTCGATGTTTGTGATAAACTGAAGGATGAAGTGTTCCTTTATGTGTTGGATGTTTGTGATAAACTGAAGGATGAAGTGTTCCTTTATGTCTCGATGTTTGTGATAAACTGAAGGATGAAGTGTTCCTTTATGTCTCGATGTTTGTGATAAACTGAAGGATGAAGTGTTCCTTTATGTGTTGGATGTTTGTGATAAACTGAAGGATGAAGTGTTCCTTTATGTCTCGATGTTTGTGATAAACTGAAGGATGAAGTGTTCCTTTATGTGTTGGATGTTTGTGATAAACTGAAGGATGAAGTGTTCCTTTATGTGTTGGATGTTTGTGATAAACTGAAGGATGAAGTGTTCCTTTATGTTTCGATGTTTGTGATAAACTGAAGGATGAAGTGTTCCTTTATGTGTTGGATGTTTGTGATAAACTGAAGGATGAAGTGTTCCTTTATGTTTCGATGTTTGTGATAGTATTTTATGCAGTGCGGTATTTGTAGTTTTACTGCTGTTAAAGATCTGAGCACGTCTTCCACAAGTCAGTAAAACAAACAGTCTGATTGGTCAGAGTGTGCAGACGGACAGCAGCAACTGTGTGTGCGTGTGTGTGTGTGTGTGTGTGTGTGTGTGGTCAGAGGTGAGGTGGTCTGGTTGTCTCTCAGTGCTCGTCCTCAAATAGAGTCTCTGTGTAAACACAGTCCAAAGCGGACCGTCTCTTCTCTCTCACTCACAGCCGGTCAGTTCCACTTTGACTTCATCAGTAGTCTTATAGATGGGTCATTGATCAGGTCAGCTGACTCTGCTGGTTCCACCTTAACTCACCAACAGCCTGCATGTTAACCAGGATCTTTACTGGGACGTCTGAAATGTTTCCTCCTCCACAGCTCTGTGAGGTCACCGCTTTATGAGGTACCAAATCTATGCAGCATGTTTGTCAGGTCTTTAAACTGCTGTCATTAACAAGAACAACAACAACAACAGTTTTGTGTCTCTGTTCATATTTGAAATGATTCTTCAAATTTTGACTGACGCTTAAAACAAAGTTATGGCTGAGTGAACATCCATCGTCAACTTTGCATATGAAATTAAGTTACATATAATTCATATGTAGACTGAGCAGTTGGGCGTCACGCTGACGGCGTTAATGCGTAAATCATGATGTAATTAAGGTCCGAACATAACACCTTAGTTTTTTAATTGCCTGCTGCTATTTTTGCCGCAGCCTTTCGTTCAGAGGCCGTCGATGGTGGCATGTTAAAGCTAGAGAGATGAAACTGGCATTATATGAAACTAGAACCAACCATGCTGTCCTAGCTTCTCAGTGAGGGAGGTGAAAAATGCTCCAAAGTTAGGCTAAATTTTGGGACAGGAAAAACAGCATGGCCATTTTCAGAGAGGTCTGTGGACCTTTGAAGACAAAGAAGATCTACTTTAGTGTCCCAGCAGCTTTTAAGGACAGTCAGAGGAAATATTCCAGCAGAGAAAAAGCTCCCACGTACCCACCTGGCATTATTTTGTAACCTGTTTTTTTGTTAGGTCCCCAAAGGTGTCTACTTAAGAATTTTTCTTGTTGCTAAGGTCAACTCTTGGCCCATGGGGTTTGTTTGGCAGCCATCTTGAACTGATGTCCACGCTCCCACATAAAGCACAAGTCGACAAGTCTTCTCAAGCTGAAAATCACAAGCTGCAGACAAGACAAATTTGGGGAGCGTGTTCAGCTCCTCCGGCAGAGGTTTGTCTGCTCATCTGTGGAGTTCCAAGACAAAGGGTTAGTGACATGCAGTACGGCCGAGTTAGTGACATGCAATACGGATCAGGATAGGCCTAATTTTTGCAATATTACGCAGATGAAAAAATGCAGTCCGTGAGGTTTGTTTTAAATGAGAATTAAAAGACAAATCTTGATCAAATGTTACTCCGAGGTTTCTTACGGTAGTGCTAGAGGCCAGAGCAATGCCATCTAGAGAAACTATGTCATCAGATAAAGAGTCTCTGAGTTGTTTGGGGCCAAGAACAATAACTTCAGTTTTGTCTGAATTTAACATCAGGAAATTGGTGCTCATCCAAGTTTTTATGTCTTTAAGGCAGTTATGGAGTTTAGTTAATTGATTACTTTCTCCTGGCTTCATCGATAAATACAACTGTGTATCATCCGCATAACAATGGAAATTTATGTGGAATTTCAAAACAAACTTTGGTACATAAGGATGATTCATTATGAACGTGAACAAACTGAAAACGATCAGATAAATAAGATTTAAACCAGCTCAGTGCAGAATCTTTTAGGCCAATTAAGTGATCCAGTCTCTGCAGTAGAATTTGATGGTCAACACTAAGATCTAATAAAACAAGAACAGAGACGAGTCCTTTGTCTGAAGCAATCAGAAGGTCATTTGTAATTTTAACTAGACCTGTCTCAGTGCTATGATTCTCTAAATGAAACTCTAAATCCTGACTGAAATTCCTCAAATAAACTATTATCCTGGAGAAAATCACACAGCTGGTTTGTGACTACTTTCTCAAGGATCTTTGACATAAAGGGAAGATTAGATACTGGTCTATAGTTGGCTAACACCTCTGGATCCAGGGTGGGCTTTTTGTGTGTAGTGATGATGATGATGTTTAATCAGACTCACCTGTCAGATGGAGTGCTTATGTTGGAGGAGGAGTAGAGCTGTGAGACTGACGCAGGTTTAAAAAGTCTCAGATCTTTAACCTGTAAAAAATGTGCACAACAGCCGCAGCAGAATTTATCAGTCTTCATTTTTATCCTGCAGGACATCATCTGAACCAAAGACAGGACACTGGACCAAGTCCTCATCCCTGAGACACAAGATGGACAAAACACCTGGACAACATCTGGACAATGGACGCCATTAAAGAGTGGAAGAAAATGACCTAAGAGTCCAGAAACATCTGGACAAGACACATCAATCAGACAGTAAAGACACTGAGGACAGCAGACTGACATCTGGACAGTAAAGACACTGAGGACAGCAGACAAAGAGGGTCGGGGGAGGGGGGAATGGGAGGAGCAGTGTGTAAAGAGGAGGTGAAGGAGGAGAAGAGGAGGAGTGAGGGGAGGGAGGACAGTCTGACATCAGTGGACAGAATCCGTCGATTCACCGTCAGACAGTTTGGATATAACGTCCTGAGTCTGGCTCGCCGAGGACTGAAGGTACGTCCAGCTGCTGTCAGAGGACAGAGACATGTGTCTGCACAAGTTTGGACACCCTGAGACATCACAGCTGTGAGACACCAGGGTCTCACACCATCATTAGCTTGTTCACAGTCCTCGTTATGGAGGGACAGCTGATGCTCATGTCAAATCTTTATAGACCAACTTTTATTGGACGCCACAGTTAGATCACAGCAGCGCCTCCTGGTGGCAGAAAAACAGCGGACATCAGAGAGACAAAGGGGACATACCCAGAATAAACATATCTTGTTGTGCCGTCGGATGTCAGAACAGGAGACATCCACACAGAATATCATTTAATGTGGAGGGACAACAGACAACTTTGTAGCTAGCGAGCTAACTTTGTTCTGCTCCAGGTGTTGATCAGCACACAGCGTTAGCTAGCTGTTGGCTAGCACGTTGATGAGTTGTTCCTCCACATTAAATGATATTCTGTGTGGACGTCTCCACAAGTTTGAACCAGGGACAATAAGACAAATCCATGTTTGACAGTTTTTACAGCTCGTATGATGATGAATTATCTTTCATCACGTCAGTAATTCAGTTCATGTAATCCAAACACACACTCCTCTACTGAGCGTCCAGCAGCCATTACCGCCTGAATACACACATTAGAATTAACCAAAGACTAAACTTCATTTTGTGCCACACATAGATCAGAAACTTGTGGATATAAAAATGTTATAGTGCTTTGTAAGTTTTATTTGGCGCTCACATTGACACCACGACTGTCATTTTCTGCCATCAGTTTAGCTCCACCCACAAAGCACGTCATCATCATTTGCAAACACAAAAATATTCCTTTTATTCCTTTTGTTCAGCACTTTGGTCGACATGAGTTGTTTTTAAATGTGCTTTACAGATAGATTTGAGTTGAGTTTTATCTGCGAAATTAAAGTAAATCAAAGTTTTGTTTCCACTGAGGGAAATGGTTTCAGCTTACAGAGACAGACAGCAGGTCTGCACTGCAGCAATGTGTTTCTGGGGAGGTGCACGTCCGGCTACAGTGTAGGATCTACATCGACACAGAGCTTACGCTGTAGGTACGGTTTTGATTTGACGCGGAGGTATATTTTGGCTGCAAATTACCTGCAGGAAGACTGATCAGACTCTGGAGTGGTGGTGCACTGTTCTACTGCGCAGACACACCTGTAGAAATATGACCTTCATGGAAAAGTCATCAGAAGAAAACTTTTCCCCTGTTCTCACCACTAAACTTAGCCTCACAAGTTTATAAAGGAACATCGAAACAAGCCTGATGCTTTTTAGTACAAATAGAACCTTTTGGACACGGTGGACAAAGGGACACCTGTCCAACTGTAAAACCCAAGGGTGGATTGGTCAAGCTTTGGGCTGGTAGTAGTAGCAGTAGAGTATGTATAATCTTTATTGTGTATGTGTGTTCCCGCAGGAGGTCCCAGATGAATTGTGGGAGCTGTTGGAGTTGGAGAAGCTGAATCTGTCTCTCAACAGTCTGAAGGTTCTCCCTCCTCAGCTGGCTCTGCTCTCCAACCTGGTCGTCCTCAACCTGTGGGGCAACCAGGTAAACATCCAGGACACAGGGAACACAACCAGGAGAGTTTTATACACCTTAACAACAAACTAAACATTTAAAATGTTTAAAAGAAGAAATTAAAAAATCAAAATGAAATACAGGCATGAAAAATATCACTGAGGTGCCTCAGAGCTCTGAGCTCAGTCCATTATTATTTACATTAAACATAAATGACATTATTCTTTCTAAGGACACATATTCACTTATATCTCTTGGAGTTAAGTACATATATTAGATACTTTACATCAGAGGATGTCATTAGAGTCCTAATTTATCCCCCTGGTGCCATCATGTATTTAAGCAGTGTTGCTCCACCTGTAACACAGCGCAGTGACTTCATTACAAGTGTGCAACATAGTGCCACAGAGGACAGAATGGTTAGCTTTCTGCTGCAGAGAGAATAAATGTTTGAGCTGTTATGGTTCTTCTTATTTTACATCAAGTTAAACAGAATCACACAAATAGCGATCTCCCACAGCCATCTGAAGAGCGTCCATTTTTAAATGGTTAACCTTATGGGCACTAGGCGTTTTTGGGGTATTTTTACTGCCTTTACTTTTAAGCTCATATCACAGTCATTATAAAGGCTACATACACATGCTATATCTTGTTTTTTTCCAGGACAATCTGGGCTATTATATCAATGAAAAAAACAAATCCTTGTTACTAAATTCTTACATTTTTACATGTATCTCACCATAGCAAGTTGGAAGAAGACATATTCTACCATATATGAAGAGGGGAGACTCTCTGGAATCTGGCAATATAAGAACCATGATGCTGGGACATTCTGTCACTTCACAGCTGTCCAAAACATGTGGTTTGTGCCAGGCGGACATGATTGCCAGTATTTTTTCATTTTTGCAAGAAATTCCATTGACTCATTCACAAGTCAAAAATGTGTTTTATCTGAAAGAAACATGCAATATTTACATCTAAGATCATAGAAAAATAGTCAACCAAGTGCAATGATGTCCTCCAAGATAATATTTGCCACTTTGTTTGCAGTAAACAAAGTTTGTTGTTGTTTTTCAGTTTCAGTTATATATTGGGGGGGCATTTTGGGCATTGGGGGTGCACACATGTCTTGGTCTTGTCGGAAAGCTACGATTCCACTGTTTCACGTGATATGCGTGGCTTATCGCTATGACGCACGTTCGCGGAGAAAATCAATAGAGAAGAACAGGTGTGAATTTGAACGCACTATGCATCGTTCGGGTCCATAGGGTTAAATATATTTTGCTCATAATACCGTGTAGTTGTAATAAAGTAATCTTTTCAATGCAGGTTATAAAGTATTTTGTGGTATTGCTACTTTTACTTAAGTAAAGGGTCAGAGTACTTCTTCCGTCAGTGCTTTAATATCTGTGTTTATGCAGGTGATATTTTATTTTCCTCAGGCTCTGACTCATCTTCAGTCTCCAGGTTTAATCTGAATTAAGTCTTTCTGTGTGGAACTGAAGGCTGTTCCACCAACTCTGATGTCAGAGATACTCCAGGTAGACAGAAGTCATATCAGAACCACACTGCTCAAATAAAATAAAGGGAACACTTAAATCACACATCAGATCTTGATGAACAAATTATTCCCATGTAAAATCTTTACTGACGAACACTGTATGGTTAGTTGAGAAGAAAATGACACAACAACTGTCAGTGGAAACTTAAGTCATCGACCCACTGAGGGCTGGATTCAAAATCAGAGTCAAACATGTAAATCACAGGCTGATCCAATGTGTGTGAATTTGATCACATCAACTCATCATGTGACTCAGCAGTGTGTACAACCCCCGCCTGCCTGTATGACCTCCTGACAACGTTTGAGCTCCCGATGAGTCGGAGGATGGTGTCCTGGGGGATCTCCTCCCAGACCTGGATCAGGGCATCAGTGACCAGTCTGTGGTGGACGCACCGATACATAACGTGCCATAGGTGCTCAGCTGGATTTAGGTCAGGGGAACAAGAGGGTCAGTCAGTGACATCACTGCCTTCATCATCCAGGAACTGCCTACACACTCTGGACCCATGAGGCCGGGTCCTGCACCGGGAGGAACCCAGGGCCCTCTGCATCGGGAGGAACCCAGGGCCCTCTGCACCAGGAGGAACCCAGGGACCACTGCACCAGGAGGAACCCAGGGCCCTCTGCACCAGGAGGAACCCAGGGCCCTCTGCACCAGGAGGAACCCAGGGCCCACTGCACCAGGAGGAACCCAGGGCCCACAGCACCAGGAGGAACCCAGGGCCCTCTGCACCAGGAGGAACCCAGGGCCCTCTGCACCAGCGTAAGGTCTGACAGTCACTCTGAGGATCTCATCATGGTACCTAACAGCAGTCAGGGTACTGTTGGCTCTGACATAGAGGTCTGTGCGACCCTCCAAGGATCTGCCTCCTGTTGTGGAAATTCTGAAATTGATGATGATGATGATGAAATTGATGATGAAATGAACTTGTGACGGCCAACAAGGTTTTTATTTTCTTTGCAAAGAAAAGGTCAGTCATCACACGAGTGGTCAGAATGAAGAAAGACCCCGAGCATAGGAAAGCCTAAGCATTTATACCTGAGGAACGCCTCCTATGGTGTGTTTCACACCCTTCTGTCTGCGGCAGGGAGCAGCGCCCCTACCCATTGTTTTCACACTCTTTCGTCTGCCGCAGGTATTGGGTGTGTTTCACACCTGGCGTATCCTGCAGCATTTTGTATCTAGGTGTGAGGTTAAGATGTCTAGACATTCTGAAGTATTTGAAAACACAAAGAATACACAAAGAAAATGAAATTACAATTACACTCCCCAGACCATCACTGACCCACCACCACCCCGGTCATGTTGGATGATGTCACGGGCAACAGAACGTTCACCACGGCGTCTCCAGACTCTTTCACACCTGTCACATGTGCTCAGTGTGAACCTGCTCTCATCTGTGAAGAGAACAGGGCACCAATGATGGACCTGCCAGTCAAGCCTCACGGTGCTGGGCTGTGAGCACAGGTCCCACTAGAGGACGTGGGGCCCTCATGCCAGTAGCCTGCTGGAGGTCATGTTGTAGGGCTCTGGCAGTGCTCCTCCTGTTCCTCCTCACACAAAGGAGCAGATAGCGGTCCTGCTGCTGCGTTGATGCCCTTCTACGGCCCTGTGCAGCTCTCCTGGTATAACGGCCGGTCTCCGGGTATCTGGTATCAACCTGATTGGGCTGCAGGTACGGCCTCATGCTACCAGTAGCGCCAAGGACACTAGCAGAAGACCAAACTAGAGAAGAGTCAGTGAGGAAGGATAAGGAGAGAGCAACTGTAAAACCATTGTAAAACCACATGTAAAACCATTTCCTGTTTGTCTCTCCATTGTTCCTGTTGTCTCTGTGATTTGACCCAAAGCAGCTGAAACTGATTCACAATCACTTTATTGATCTCCCTGAAGTTTGACTGACTTCCTGTTACACTGTGACCATTAAGTGTTTCCTATATTTTTGAGCAGTGTAGTTCAGGTACTCTGCACCTCTTAAATAAACTGTGACTCACCCTCCTGACAGATTCATTATCCCTCTTGGATATTTAAAGTTTTGTATTTTAATGTTTTCATGAGTCTTGTTTTTACGAGTTCTCTGTTGGTTGTGTTTGTCAGGTCAGGTCCCCAAGGTCCCCCCAACAGCCCTGGATAAATAAAGATTATAATCCCCCTCTGATCCATCAGGATCCAGTTTCTGTCCTCTGTCCTCTCCCCACCTTCCTCCTGCATCCACCAACCTTCAGTACTGAGACACACAAACACAGTAAAGTGCTGCCGGCGCCCCAGAGAGGCCGCTGGCTTCATCATACCCACAGAATCGTCATCTGAGAGCCTTCAGTTACAGAATGTGTGAAAAATCCACCACAAAGAGTTTGAAAATGAACTTTACTGTGGGATATCGGTCGATACTTACATTTACTGTCCGTGTGCAGCTCAGCAGCCTGCCAGCAGAGATCGGACAACTGAGGAGACTACGCGTTTTATTCGCCTACAGAAACAGACTGACTGAAGTCCCTGAGGAGCTGGGAGCCTGTACACAGCTGGAGGTACTGCAGATACTACTGAGAATACTTTAAGTACTGCTGACTCAGCTCTGAGATCTGACACAGAGACTCTCATTGTGGACGGCAGTAATGACGATATAGATAATAACGAATGTGAAGTCTGCTAACGAGATCTTGACACTTAGAGCACAGCGCTCCTAAAACACTGTCAGACACAGGATGGACGTGTAGTTTGACTCATTTGTTTCTGTCTCTCAGGTCCTGAGTCTGGCCAACAATCAGCTGTCCTCGCTGCCTGCTTCTCTCTCCAACCTGACCCGACTGAGGAAACTCAATCTGAGTCACAACCACATCACTCACGTCCCGGGCTGCATTTACAACATGAAGGCTCTGGTACGTTCAGCCTGACTGCACAGACGTGTCCCTGACAGGTCTTCGTATGCTCACACCCACAATTCGTCAAGTCCACAACCATCCTCAAGATGACTTCCTGCAGACTTCCAGAGACTCCGGTTAAGGGGACAGTACTGGAGGTGTGGACTTAAGTCACATGACTTGGACTCAAGTCGGACTCCAGTCACAAATTTGATGACTTTAGACTCAACTTGGCAAAATCAAAAGACTTGCAAGTCAACTTGGACTGTAACACTAATGACTCGTGACTTTACTTCTAAAGAAGACCAAAGAAGAAGAAGTCTGCATTTAAAAAGTGTGAAATGAGTCAAGTCGTTTACTGAATCAGCAAACGTAAACACAATTCATCACCAGTTGACGCTTAATGCTCGAGATCCATCTTGATTTGAACCAATCGGACAGCATCCAATCACGTCACAGGAATGAACCACAAAGAACTAATCACACAAATTATAGCAACGATAAACTCGTCCACGTACAAAAACTACATGGTGTTCAACAAAAAACAAACCGTAGTATGAAAAACAACTTCAAATTTGTTCAACATCTGAGGCTGCACAAAGGACAGTGAGTCGAGGCTAATGTTAACAAAGTTAGTGAGCTAATGCTAAGCTAATGTTAGCTTAACAGCCAAAGAACGTTTTCAATTCAGTTTTATTTATAAAGCCCAATATCACAAATCACAATTTGCCTCACAGGGCTTTACAGCATACGACATCCCTCTGTCCTTATGACCCTCACAGCTGATCAGGAAAAACTCCCCAAAAAACCCTTTAACAGGGAAAAAAAACGGTAGAAACCTCAGGAAGAGCAACTGAGGAGGGATCCCTCTTCCAGGACGGACAGACGTGCAATAGATGTCGTACAGAACAGATCAGCATAATAAATTAACAGTAATCCTTATGACACAATGAGACAGAGAGAGAGAGAGAGAGAGAGAGAGAGAGAGAGAGAGAGAGAGAGAGAGAGATGCAGGTAATGACAGTAGCTTACAACAACATTATTGAAAGTAATAATATTATAGTTATAGTTCTGGCTACTGTGGTACAATATGTTGAAAGTATGTATTAATATCTGTTTTCAAACAAAACTGTTTCAACAAATAAGCAAACTTTAAAAAGCTTTCATGATTTCTTGTAAATTTAATATCTGTTGAATTAGTCCAGAACTGCATTGTGATGTTTACCATTTGAAAGTTAATGTCTATGACTCGAGACTTGTTAGTCACGACTTAGGACTTGACTCGAGACTTGTCATTTCAGTTGTTTTGGAATGGGCGTGGTCTCTGAAGCAGCAGCATGTTTCTCCTGATGAATGTTTTGGGCAGTTGAAGCACATTTGGCTCCGTCCGCTTGATCAGAACTGTTTTAACAACTGTGTTAACCTCCTCCACCTTTATCAGACACGTCTTTGACACCACCTTCCAGTGTGGATGCTCACAACGCAGAGAAATGCTGTGACTCATGACGAGGTTGGACAACACGTCATATAGACTACACCAAATGGGACTCTGAACATCACCTGAAACCCAGACAGGTGGATGTGATGATGTGAAATATGACTAGACATGATCTGCTTCACCTGTTCCCACAGGTGTTCCTCCACCTGGCCTATAACCGTCTGGAAAACCTAGCAGAGAACATCCAGGCTCTGGTGGAGCTCAAGATCCTCATTGTGGAGGGAAACAGCCTCCACTCTCTGCCTAAAGCTCTCTGCTGCCTCACCAGGTAACACCACCACACCAGGTAACACCACCACACCAAGTAACACCACCACACCAAGTAACACCACCACACCAGGTAACAGCACCACAACAGGTAACACCACCATACCACGTAACACCACCACACCAAGTAACACCACCACACCAGGTAACACCACCACACCAGGTAACAGCACCACAACAGGTAACACCACCACACCAGGTAACAGCACCACAACAGGTAACACCACCATACCATGTAACACCACCACAC
>JANUFT010000022.1:38065753-38098253 GCA_037127435.1 Epinephelus malabaricus
TGTTCACACTGATAAACTTTACTGTTTTAATAACTCATTCTGCAACGTGTTTTAATACAGTTGGGTCAGGGGCATGTTTATAGGCTCACACACACACACACACACACACACACACACACACACACACACAGACACATTTATGTATCTGACTCTGTAGATCTGAGGTGTCAATAGTTCTTTTTACTTCTGTCCGTCATGATAGTTTGATTTATAGAATCATTTTAGATTTTTTTCTCTTTTAAGCTTTATTTAACTGAACGTTTTTTTTTGTTACAGTAATTTGGTATCACGTTATTGTTATTATTGTTGTTGTTATTGTTATTATTACTATCATTATTATCAGCAGCAGTTGTTGGTGTCCTGTGTGCAGCTGTAGTTGCTCAGGTGGTCCAGCAGGGGGAGGCACAGAGCAGCAGCTGAATGAACCACTGAGAAACAAACAGCAGCTTTGATTCTATTTAAAGACACGAAGTCTCATTTAACTGCTGGTCAGATACACACATTACAGTATGGACACTGCGAGGAACACACACTCCTCTTCTTGATTACAGAGCAACACACACACACACACACACACACACACACACACACACACACACACACACACAGAAAGCGTCTGTGTCTGATCTGAAGAGTAAAAAACAAAAAGCAGTGAGTTCAGGCTGTTGATCAACACAACAGGAACAGGAAGTCCTGCAGCTGGTTAAATTCATGAGTGACATCATGTGAGTGAGATGTGAGGTGGAGTCGTGTGTGTGTGTGTGTGTGTGGATGAAGACGGAGGAGCTTTAACATGTCGGACCAGCAGGTGGCAGCATCGTGACACCTTCACAGTGTCCAGCTGTGATTTCCTGCTCCACATGTGAGCGCCGCCTGTTGTGTCTGTCTGAGCTGCTTTTTATTTACACTTTAATTAAATTCATAAACTCAGCCAGATTTTAATCTGAAAAGCAGCAGACGCTTCCTGTCGTCACGCGGACGTCACGTCAGATTCACACAGTTAATAGAGATAAAAATAAAACACACCGAAAATACCAAAATAAGATAAATCTTTAAATCTAGGTAAAAGTAAAAATAATAAATAAATATAACAGTTACATTTTAAATATGAAAAGATTTGATTAATTAAAAAAACTTTATCATTGATGATAATTAAACAAGACATCAGAAAATATATAATATAATATAATAAAAAGAAAATAAAGTTTGATTAATTAATTGATTAATAAAATGATAATAATATTGAATCAAACACAAAACTAAAATATAAAATTAATAAAGATAAAAACAAGACATGAAAAAAAGCAAGATATTTTAATAGCAACTACAATAAAGTTTTATTTATTAATCAATTATATGAATAATGAAAATACAAAACTAAAAGTATTAAAACTAATAATATGAGAACAAGAAATATTATAGTGAAAAAATAAAAAATGACGTTTGATTAATTAATTAATTGAAGAACAAAATGCAGAATTTAATACAAAAATAAAATATTCAAATCAATAAAAAATATTTGAATATATTAGAAATTAAAATATAAAATTAAGTCGAGTTCGATTAATTATGTAAATAAATATAAAAGGTACGGACTTTCATAAAAACTAAACATTTTAAAATTAACAATATATAAAACAAGTTATAATAAAAAGATTTTATAATAATTAGAAATATTAAACAGGTTTAATTAATTAATAAAAATCAAAAATATTAAATAATCAGATTCATAATAATAGAAAAACAAGAAAAAAGAAAAGATGACCTTACAGTTTAAAATATGAAATAAAATCAGGTTCGATTAATTATTAAAAAAATACAGAATTTAAAAATATGTAAAACATAATTTGATTAATTGAAAAATTAATTAAATAAACAATAAAAATACAAACTTTGAAATGAAATTTCAATTTGTTTCAATAATAATTTAATAATAATTTAAAGTAACAAAAAACAGAAGTTTTATTTAAAACTATAAAATAACAAACGTCTCTCTCTCTCTCTCTCTCTCTCTCTCTCTCTCTCTCTCTCTCTCGTGCCCCCCCTCCCGTGACGTCAGCGGCTGCTCGGTAAACGGAGTCAGTCTCTCTCAGGTCTGAAGAGAAACGGAGGAAAAAGAAGCGGAGAGAGCGTCAGTCAGTCCGTCTGTCCGTCAGCCCCACAGCGACAGACAGGAAGCGATAGGAACAGAAGAAGAGGAGGAGGAAGAAGAGGAGGAAGAAGAAGGAGGACAAGAAGAAGGAGAAGAAGAAGAAGAAGAAGAAGAAGAAGAAGAAGTGGTGTGTCGGAGTTGCTCAGTAGTTTTCCCTCGCGCTCCGGAGGGTCTCGGTGTGAACATGGAGCGGACTGGAACTTTGCTGCTCTCTCTCGCGCTGCTTTCACTGGGACTAACGGGCGCGCGGGCGGACACCTTCAAAGGTAAGGGACACACCGGGGGGACACACCGGGGGGGACAACCCGGGGACCAGCGGCGGGTCTGTGGGTGAGGGGGTCCGGGTCCAGGAGCAGGAGGAGGAGGAGGAGGAGGAGGAGGAGCGGTGTGAACATGGGAGTTGTTTCTGTGTCGGCATCCAAGTTTCCAGCTGGAAAATCTCCTCCTCCTTTTTTCTCCTACTATTTCTCCTCTCCCTCTTCCTCCTCTCCCTCTTCTTCCTCCTCTCCTTCTTCTTCCTCTTCTTCCTCACCTCCCTCTTCCTCCTCTCTCCCTCCTCTCCCTCTTCTTCCTCCTCTCCTTCTTCTTCCTCCTCTTACTCCTCTCCCTCTTCTTCCTCCTCTTCCTCTTCTCTCCCTCTTCTTCCTCCTTTTACTCTTCTTCCTCTTCTTCCTCCTCTCTTCCTCCTCTTCCTCCTCTTCCTCCTCTCCTGGCAGTTTTCACACAAACTTTCATGTGTCTAAAACATGAGAACACAAACAGCTCATCAGTCTCTCTCTCTCTCTCACACACACACACACACACACACACACACACATACACACGAAGCCTTTGCTCATCGACACTGATCCGTCCTATTGATCATGTATTGATCATGTATTGATCATGTATTGATCAGCAGCTGTGATCATGTGGAGACTGAACTGCACCAGTGCTGATGACTATGATCAAACATCATTACTGATCGTATTGATCGTATATGTAGCTCAAGACTGGGTCATGGGGCTGCAGTGAGAACACACTGACACAGTAGAGACACAGTAGAGACAGTAGAGACACAGAGACACAGTAGAGACAGTAGAGACGCAGTAGAGACAGTAGAGACACAGAGACAGTAGAGACACAGAGACAGTAGAGATACAGAGACACAGTAGAGACACAGAGACAGTAGAGACACAGTAGAGACACAGAGACAGTAGAGACACAGAGACACAGTAGAGACAGTAGAGACACAGAGACAGTAGAGACACAGTAGAGACACAGTAGAGACAGTAGAGACACAGTAGAGACAGTAGAGACACAGAGACAGTAGAGACACAGAGACACAGTAGAAACACAGTAGAGAGACAGTAGAGACACAGAGACACAGTAGAGAGACAGTAGAGACAGCAGAGACACAGAGACACAGTAGAGAGACAGTAGAGACACAGAGACACAGTAGAGACAGTAGAGACACAGTAGACACAGTAGAGAGACAGTAAACACAGTAGAGACACTGACACAGAGACACAGTAGACACAGAGACACAGTAGAGACACAGAGACACAGAGACACAGTAGACACAGTAGAGACAGTACAGACACAGTAGAGACACAGTAGACACAGTAGAGACAGTAGAGACACAGAGACACAGTAGAGACAGTAGAGACACAGTAGAGACACAGTAGACACAGTAGAGACAGTACAGACACAGTAGAGACACAGTAGAGACTGTAGAGACAGTAGAGACACAGAGACACAGTAGAGACAGTAGAGACACAGTAGACACAGTAGAGACAGTACAGACACAGTAGAGACACAGAGACACAGTAGAGACAGTAGAGACACAGAGACACAGTAGAGACACAGAGACACAGTAGAGACACAGTAGAGACACAGAGACACAGTAGAGACACAGTAGAGACACAGTAGAGACAGTAGAGAGACACAGAGACACAGTAGAGACACAGAGACACAGTAGAGACACAGTAGACACAGTAGAGACACAGTAGAGACAGTAGAGACACAGAGACACAGTAGAGACAGTAGAGACACAGTAGAGACAGTAGAGACACAGAGACACAGTAGAGACAGTAGAGAGACACAGAGACAGTTCACTGTGTTTCATGGTGTTGAGCTGCAGCACAACTCAGACTGACACATGGTTATTGATCAGATGTTGTCACACACACACACACAAACACACACACTTCAGCAGCACATTGTGGACGTATTGATCCATTGATCACATATTAATATCAGAATCATGTCACAGGCTCTGCAGCAGTACGACGGGTTCTGCAGCAGTAAGACAGGTTCTGCAGCAGTAAGACGAGTTCTGCAGCAGTACGACAGGTTCTTCAGCAGTACGACGGGTTCTTCAGCAGTACAACGGGTTCTGCAGCAGTAAGACGAATTCTGCAGCAGTACGACAGGTTCTGCAGCAGTAAGACAGGTTCTGCAGCAGTAAGACGAGTTCTGCAGCAGTAAGACAGGTTCTTCAGCAGTACGACAGGTTCTTCAGCAGTACGACGGGTTCTGCAGCAGTAAGATGAGTTCTGCAGCAGTACAACGAGTTCTGCAGCAGTACGACAGGTTCTGCAGCAGTTAGACGGGTTCTGCAGTAGTAAGACAGGTTCTGCAGCAGTACGACGGGTTCTGCAGCAGTTAGACGGGTTCTGCAGCAGTACGACAGGTTCTACAGCAGTTAGACGGGTTCTGCAGCAGTAAGACAGGTTCTGCAGCAGTACAACAGGTTCTTCAGCAGTACGACGGGTTCTGCAGCAGTACGACAGGTTCTTCAGCAGTACAACAGGTTCTGCAGCAGTAAGACAGGTTCTGCAGCAGTTAGACGGGTTCTGCAGCAGTAAGACAGGTTCTTCAGCAGTACGATGGGTTCTGCAGCAGTACGACAGGTTCTGCAGCAGTACAACGGGTTCTGCAGCAGTAAGACAGGTTCTGCAGCAGTTAGACGAGTTCTGCAGCAGTAAGACAGGTTCTGCAGCAGTATGACGGGTTCTGCAGCAGTAAGACAGGTTCTGCTGCAGTACGACAAGCCCTGCTAAGGCCTGAAGGGTTAAACCGGGACAGACAGCGACACCAGTATGTTCCCAGTGTGGTGATGTAGCAGCTGGATCAGAAACCAGTCCGTCACTCTGATCTGCATGGAAACCAATTAACAACAAAGTCATTAAGGAACCTCTGAAGCTCATTAGGAGTGTGTTTACTGTGTGTGTGTGTGTGTGTGTGTGTGTGATATTTTCAGATTCAGATTCAGATTCAGATTCAGAATACTTTATTAATCTCCGGGGGGAAATTGTTTTTGTTCCAATGCTCCGTGCAAAGTAGAAATAGAAATACAGCATGAATGGAAGCAAGAGATAAAGATGAAGATATAAATGAGATACTAAAATAGACAATGAAATAAATAAAATAAATATTAAAGTAGACATTAAAATAGAATAAAATAAAATATTAAAGTAGACAATAAAGTAAAATAAATAATAAAAATAGTAAAGTAGACAATCTGAAATATATACAATATACAATGAAATGGTTATAGCATTATAAATGAGATAAGAATGAGTAATTATATTGTGTGTTTTGTTTTATAAATAGCCAAATGAGTCCAATCATCAGAGGGAGGAGTTGTACAGTTTAATGGCCACAGGTAAGAATGACTTCCTGTAGCGCTCAGTGGTGCATTTAGGAGCAATCAGTCTCTGGCTGAAGGTGCTCCTCTGTTCGACCAGAGCGTTGTGGAGAGGGTGAGAGCCATGCTCAAGTAAATATTTTCTGTTAAATAACTCAAACAAACAGACCTGGACCGTCATATTCAGGTGGCTGCCGGACTCGGCCCATGTGCGGCAGAGTGTCGGCTGACTCGACTGTGTTCTGGCTCCCTGGTGCCAAATGTTAGCCTGCTTTGGCCCATTGACTTTTGCCAGATCTGACCCAGGTTCAGCTGTTACAGACACAGCTCCCGATTGAATTGGCGGCCAGCACGAAAACGTTCTGGCCCATTGATGGTCGCAAGATTTGGGCCTTATTGGTGGTGTAGACATCCTGGCTGAGACACGGCTGCCAGAATCACGCCAGTTGATTTGGCCCAGTTCTGTGACATCATTCATCTTGAGTCTTGAGTCCAGTCACAGTGTCTCTTTGTGTTGTTTTGTGTCTCTTTGTGTTGTTTTGTGTCTCTTTGTGTTGTTTTGTGTCTCTTTGTGCTGGTTTTGTGTCCCTTTGTGTTGTTTTGTGTCTCTTTGTGGTGGTTTTGTGTCTCTTTGTGTTGTTTTGTGTCTATTTGTGTTGTTTTGTTTCTCTTTGTGGTGGTTTTGTGTCTCTTTGTGTTGTTTTGTGTCTCTTTGTTGTTTTGTGTCTCTTTGTGTTGTTTTGTTTCTCTTTGTGGTGGTTTTGTGTCTCTTTGTGTTGTTTTGTGTCTCTTTGTTGTTTTGTGTCTCTTTGTGTTGTTTTGTGTCTATTTGTGTTGTTTTGTTTCTCTTTGTGGTGGTTTTGTGTCTCTTTGTGGTGGTTTTGTTTCTCTTTGTGTTGTTTTGTGTCTCTTTGTGTTGTTTTGTGTCTCTTTGTTGTTTTGTGTCTCTTTGTGTTGTTTTGTGTCTGTTGTTTTGTGTCTCTTTGTGGTGGTTTTGTGTCTGTTTGTGTTGTTTTGTGTCTCTGTTGTTTTGTGTCTCTTTGTGGTGGTTTTGTGTCTGTTTGTGTTGTTTTGTGTCTCTTTGTGTTGTTTTGTGTCTCTTTGTGGTGGGTTTGTGTCTCTTTGTGGTCTGTTTGTGTCTCTTTGTGTTGTTTTGTGTCTCTGTGTTGTTTTGTGTCTCTTTGTGGTCTGTTTGTGTCTGTTTGTGTTGTTTTGTGTCTCTTTGTGGTGGTTTTGTGTCTCTTTGTGGTCTGTTTGTGTCTCTTTGTGTTGTTTTGTGCCTCTGTGTTGTTTTGTGTCTCTTTGTGGTCTGTTTGTGTCTCTTTGTGTTGTTTTGTGTCTCTTTGTGTTGTTTTGTGTCTGTTTGTGTTGTTTTGTGTCTCTTTGTGGTGGTTTTGTGTCTCTTTGTGGTGGTTTTGTGTCTGTTTGTGTTGTTTTGTGTCTCTGTGTTGTTTTGTGTCTCTTTGTGTTGTTTTGTGTCTCTTTGTGGTGGTTTTGTGTCTCTTTGTGGTCTGTTTGTTTCTCTTTGTGTTGTTTTGTGTCTCTTTGTTGTTTTGTGTCTCTTTGTGTTGTTTTGTGTCTCTTTGTTGTTTTGTGTCTCTTTGTGTTGTTTTGTGTCTCTGTTGTTTTGTGTCTCTTTGTGGTGGTTTTGTGTCTGTTTGTGTTGTTTTGTGTCTCTTTGTGGTGGTTTTGTGTCTGTTTGTGTTGTTTTGTGTCTCTTTGTGGTGGTTTTGTGTCTGTTTGTGTTGTTTTGTGTCTGTTTGTGTTGTTTTGTGTCTCTCTGTGTTGTTTTGTGTCTCTTTGTGGTGGTTTTGTGTCTCTTTGTGGTCTGTTTGTGTCTCTGTGTTGTTTTGTGTCTCTTTGTGTTGTTTTGTGTCTCTTTGTGGTGGTTTTGTTTCTCTTTGTGGTGGTTTTGTGTCTCTTTGTGGTGGTTTTGTGTCTGTTTGTGTTGTTTTGTGTCTGTTTGTGGTGGTTTTGTGTCTGTTTGTGTTGTTTTGTGTTTATTTGTGTTGTTTTGTGTCTCTTTGTGTTTTGTGTTTATTTGTGTTGTTTTGTTTCTCTTTGTGGTCTGTTTGTGTCTCTTTGTGTTGTTTTGTGTCTCTTTGTGTTGTTTTGTGTCTCTTTGTGCTGGTTTTGTGTCTCTTTGTGTTGTTTTGTGTTTATTTGTGTTGTTTTGTGTCTCTTTGTGTTGGTTTTGTGTCTCTTTGTGTTGTTTTGTGTCTCTTTGTGTTGTTATTTTTTAATGTTTTGTTTTGCCTGCTAAAGACAGCAGTCACTTCATGTTTAGTGATCATCTGTGTGCCAGTGCTTTTGAGGTTTGTAAGTTAGAAAACAACAGAAATAAACTACAGTAACACTAACATTTGATTTCAGAGTATTTGGTCAAGTGATATGTTATTGTCTCTTTCGCTTGGTTGCGACACAGAGACGTCTCGGCCAGTAGCAATTCAGTTGATATCAGTCTGACACACACTCCTCTACTGAGCATCCAGCAGCCATGACACACTCAATATACACCTTATAATTAACGAGACACAAAACTTTTTCCAACCACACGTAGATCATAAACTCACGAATATAACGACTCATTGAACTCAGCAGAGAAATTAAAATGTTATAATTCTTTTTATCCACAAAATCTGCTGCTCTTTGTTCACTGTTGTTTGTTTATTGGCCAGTCTCTCTAATATGGCGGCGCTGTTGACGTATCCCTGCAGCGGGCTGACACACTCAGTCCAGCGTCCACATGTATATGTGTACGGTCTGTACGTCCGCGGTTACAGTGCCGTGCACACTCCGACCACATGAGAACAAATCCAGATGCAGCTGACAGCTTGGAGAGAAGAAGAGGTGAAAACTAAAGATCTTTGAGTGTTTGATGTCTGTCTGTGTGTCTGCAGCCTCGGGGTGTGTTGGATATCTTCTCCTGTCCGTCCCTCTCTACTGCACATATGGAGGGCTGTGGGGGCACAGTGTGTGTGTGTGTGTATGTGTGTGTGTGTGTGTGTGTGTGTGTGTGTGAGAGAAGCAGCAGAGAATGAAATTAAACTCTCAGAGGCCCGGGTCCAAGATGGCCGCTACGCCCTAATAACCGTGGTGATGGAGCGAGGCTAATGAGCGTGCGCGGTCGTCGGGGGCGACGGCTGTTTGAGCCCATAGTTGGTAGTTTGTCAGTTTATTGACTCTGAGGTTGTTTATTGTTTGTTGTTGTTGTTCATCAGTCCAAATGTTTCAGTTGGTCCTTTGTTCCATATCTTGTCTGAAGACAAGTCAAAACTTTGATCCAGATTAAGATGTTTTCAGTCTATTGTAAGGGTAAGTTAAGGATGTTTTTAAGGGACGGTAGTCTGGTACTTTTTGTGTTGGTTACTTGTCTCTTTGTGTTGTTTTGTGTCTCTTTGTGTTGGTTTTGTGTCTCGTTGTGTTGTTTTGTGTCTCTGTGTTGTTTTGTGTCTCTTTGTGTTGTTTTGTGTCTCTTTGTGTTGGTTACTTGTCTCTTTGTGTTGGTTTTGTGTCTGTGTTGTTTTGTGTCTCTTTGTGTTGGTTACTTGTCTCTGTGTTGGTTTTGTGTCTCTTTGTGTTGTTTTGTGTCTCTTTGTGTTGTTTTGTGTCTCTTTGTGGTTTGTTTGTGTCTCTTTGTGTTGTTTTGTGTCTCTTTGTGTTGTTTTGTGTCTCTGTGTTGTTTTGTGTCTCTTTGTGGTCTGTTTGTGTCTCTTTGTGTTGTTTTGTGTCTCTGTGTTGTTTTGTGTCTCTTTGTGGTCTGTTTATGTCTCTTTGTGTGGTTTTGTGTCTCTTTGTGGTCGTTTTGTGTCTCTTTGTGTTGTTTTGTGTCTCTGTTTTGGTTTTGTGTCTCTTTGTGTTTTGTGTCTCTTTGTGTTGTTTTGTGTCTCTTTGTGGTGGTTTTGTGTCTCTGTGTTGGTTTTGTGTGTCTTTGTGTTGTTTTGTGTCTCTTTGTGTTTTGTGTCTCTTTGTGTTGTTTTGTATCTCTTTGTGGTGGTTTTGTGTCTTATTGTGGTGGTTTTATGTCTCTTTGTGTTTTGTGTCTCTTTGTGTTGTTTTGTGTCTCTTTGTGGTGGTTTTATGTCTCTTTGTGTTTCTTTGTGTTGTTTTGTGTCTCTTTGTGTTGTTTTGTGTCTGTTTGTGGTGGTTTTGTGTCTTATTGTGGTGGTTTTGTGTCTCTGTGTTGTTTTGTATCTCTTTGTGGTGGTTTTGTGTCTTATTGTGGTGGTTTTGTCTCTTTGTGTTGTTTTGTGTCTCTTTGTGTTGGTTACTTGTCTCTTTGTGTTGTTTTGTGTCTCTTTGTGTTGGTTTTGTGTCTCTGTGTTGTTTTGTGTCTCTTTGTGTTGGTTACTTGTCTCTTTGTGTTGGTTTTGTGTCTCTTTGTGTTGTTTTGTGTCTCTTTGTGTTGTTTTGTGTCTGTTTGTGTCTCTTTGTGTTGTTTTGTGTCTCTGTGTTGTTTTGTGTCTCTTTGTGGTCTGTTTGTGTCTCTTTGTGTGGTTTTGTGTCTCTTTGTGTTGGTTTTGTGTCTCTTTGTGTTTTGTGTCTCTTTGTGTTGTTTTGTGTCTCTTTGTGGTGGTTTTGTGTCTCTTTGTGTTGGTTTTGTGTCTCTTTGTGTTGGTTTTGTGTGTCGTGTTGTTTTGTGTCTCTTTGTGTTTTGTGTCTCTTTGTGTTGTTTTGTATCTCTTTGTGGTGGTTTTGTGTCTTATTGTGGTTTTGTGTCTCTTTGTGTTTTGTGTCTCTGTGTTGTTTTGTGTCTCTTTGTGGTGGTTTTATGTCTCTTTGTGTTTTGTGTCTCTTTGTGTTGTTTTGTGTCTCTTTGTGTTGTTTTGTGTCTGTTTGTGGTGGTTTTGTGTCTTATTGTGGTGGTTTTGTGTCTCTGTGTTGTTTTGTATCTCTTTGTGGTGGTTTTGTGTCTTATTGTGGTGGTTTTGTCTCTTTGTGTTGTTTTGTGTCTCTTTGTGTTGGTTACTTGTCTCTTTGTGTTGGTTTTGTGTCTCTTTGTGTTGTTTTGTGTGTCTTTGTGTTGGTTTTGTGTCTCTTTGTGTTGGTTACTTGTCTCTTTGTGTTGGTTTTGTGTCTCTTTGTGTTGTTTTGTGTCTCTTTGTGTTGGTTTTGTGTCTCTGTGTTGTTTTGTGTCTCTTTGAGGTCTGTTTGTGTCTCTTTGTGTTGTTTTGTGTATCTTTGTGTTGTTTTGTGTCTCTTTGTGTTGTTTTGTGTCTCTCTGTGGTCGTTTTGTGTCTCTTTGTGTTGTTTTGTGTCTCTGTTTTGGTTTTGTGTCTCTGTTTTGGTTTTGTGTCTCTTTGTGTTTTGTGTCTCTTTGTGTTGTTTTGTATCTGTTTGTGTTGGTTTTGTGTCTCTTTGTGTTGTTTTGTGTCTCTTTGTGTTGTTTTGTGTCTCTTTGTGTTGTTTTGTATCTCTTTGTGTTGGTTTTGTGTCTCTTTGTGTTGTTTTGTGTCTCTTTGTGGTCGGTTTGTGTCTCTTTGTGTTGTTTTGTGTCTCTGTTTTGGTTTTGTGTCTCTTTGTGGTGGTTTTGTGTCTCTTTGTGTTTTGTGTCTCTTTGTGTTGTTTTGTATCTCTTTGTATTGGTTTTGTGTCTGTTTGTGTTTTGTGTCTCTTTGTGTTGTTTTGTGTCTCTTTGTGTTTTGTGTCTCTTTGTGTTGTTTTGTTTCTCTTTGTGGTGGTTTCGTGTCTGTTTGTGGTGGTTTTGTGTCTTATTGTGGTGGTTTTGTGTCTCTTTGTGTTGTTTTGTATCTGTTTGTGGTAGTTTTGTGTCTCTTTGTGTTGTTTTGTGTCTCTTTGTGTTGTTTTGTGTCTCTGTGTTGTTTTGTGTCTCTTTGTGGTGGTTTTGTGTCTCTTTGTGTTGTTTTGTGTCTGTTTGTGGTCTGTTTGTGTCTCTTTGTGTTGTTTTGTGTCTCTGTGTTGTTTTGTGTCTCTTTGTGGTCTGTTTGTGTCTCTTTGTGTGGTTTTGTGTCTCTTTGTGTTGGTTTTGTGTCTCTTTGTGTTTTGTGTCTCTTTGTGTTGTTTTGTGTCTCTTTGTGGTGGTTTTGTGTCTCTTTGTGTTGGTTTTGTGTGTCGTGTTGTTTTGTGTCTCTTTGTGTTGTTTTGTATCTCTTTGTGGTGGTTTTATGTCTTATTGTGGTTTTGTGTCTCTTTGTGTTTTGTGTCTCTGTGTTGTTTTGTGTCTCTTTGTGGTGGTTTTATGTCTCTTTGTGTTTTGTGTCTCTTTGTGTTGTTTTGTGTCTCTTTGTGTTGTTTTGTTTCTGTTTGTGGTGGTTTTGTGTCTTATTGTGGTGGTTTTGTGTCTCTGTGTTGTTTTGTATCTCTTTGTGGTGGTTTTGTGTCTTATTGTGGTGGTTTTGTCTCTTTGTGTTGTTTTGTGTCTCTTTGTGTTGGTTACTTGTCTCTTTGTGTTGGTTTTGTGTCTCTTTGTGTTGTTTTGTGTCTCTTTGTGTTGGTTACTTGTCTCTTTGTGTTGGTTTTGTGTCTCTTTGTGTTGTTTTGTGTCTCTTTGTGTTGGTTTTGTGTCTCTGTGTTGTTTTGTGTCTCTTTGTGGTCTGTTTGTGTCTCTTTGTGTTGTTTTGTGTCTCTGTGTTGTTTTGTGTCTCTTTGTGGTGGTTTTGTGTCTCTTTGTGTTGTTTTGTGTCTCTTTGTGGTCTGTTTGTGTATCTTTGTGTTGTTTTGTGTCTCTTTGTGTTGTTTTGTGTCTCTCTGTGGTCGTTTTGTGTCTCTTTGTGTTGTTTTGTGTGTCTGTTTTGGTTTTGTGTCTCTGTTTTGGTTTTGTGTCTCTTTGTGTTTTGTGTCTCTTTGTGTTGTTTTGTGTCTCTTTGTGTTGTTTTGTGTCTCTTTGTGTTGTTTTGTATCTCTTTGTGTTGGTTTTGTGTCTCTTTGTGTTGTTTTGTGTCTCTTTGTGGTCGGTTTGTGTCTCTTTGTGTTGTTTTGTGTCTCTTTGTGGTGGTTTTGTGTCTCTTTGTGTTTTGTGTCTCTTTGTGTTGTTTTGTATCTCTTTGTGTTGGTTTTGTGTCTGTTTGTGTTTTGTGTCTCTTTGTGTTGTTTTGTGTCTCTTTGTGTTTTGTGTCTCTTTGTGTTGTTTTGTATCTCTTTGTGGTGGTTTCGTGTCTGTTTGTGGTGGTTTTGTGTCTTATTGTGGTGGTTTTGTGTCTCTTTGTGTTGTTTTGTATCTGTTTGTGGTAGTTTTGTGTCTCTTTGTGTTGTTTTGTGTCTCTGTGTTGTTTTGTGTCTCTTTGTGGTGGTTTTGTGTCTCTTTGTGTTGTTTTGTGTCTCTGTTTTGGTTTTGTGTCTCTCTGTGTTGTTTTGTGTCTCTTTGTGTTGTTTTGTGTCTCTTTGTGTTGTTTTGTATCTCTTTGTGGTGGTTTTGTGTCTCTTTGTGGTGGTTTTGTGTCTTATTGTGGTGGTTTTGTGTCTCTTTGTGGTGGTTTTGTGTCTCTTTGTGGTTTATAACTCGGTAACAGCAGAACGACCAAAACCTTAAAACTGAACAGAGAGAGGTGTCTGTAATTAGAGCACTACTGTTAACTCAGCAATGTACACACACACACACACACACACACACACACAGTGTAACACACTCCCTGATGACCTGGTGTGTCCAGGTTCATGACTGTCGCTGATTCAGGACTTTACCTTTTCCTGTGTTTGTGTGTGTGTGTGTGTGTGTTCAGGTGCAGTCAGCTCTTTGTTCTGTCTCGTCAGGGTTTTAATGAAGCTCACAGATTAAACACACACACACATACACACACACACACACACACACACACACACATTGAAGTCAGGTGTGTGTGTGTGTGTGTGTTGAAGGTCCTCAGTGAGTTAATTATTTCTCTTCAAACCTCTGAGACTTCCTTCCTTTATTTCCTTCCTCTCTTCCTGTTTCCTGTCCCTCTTCTTTTTCTTCTTCTCTCCGTCTGAGTCGACTTCAGAGAAAACTTTAGCTGCTTGTCTGTTTCATTCATCCATTCATTCATTCATTCAGCCATCATGCGTTCATATTAGTTAGGGACTGAAGTGAGTCAGCAGTGAGATGAGGTGATTCAAACATGATGAAGATGATTTCTGTTTCTGTGACCTGACGTGGTCCCCTCTGTACCTGACGTGGTCCCACCTGTACCTGACGTGGTCCCACCTGTGCCTGACGTGGTCCCCTCTGTACCTGACGTGATCCCGCCTGTACCTGACGTGGTCCCACCTGTACCTGACGTGGTCCCACCTGTACCTGACGTGGTCCCACCTGTGCCTGACGTGGTCCCCTCTGTACCTGACGTGATCCCGCCTGTACCTGACGTGGTCCCACCTGTACCTGACGTGGTCACGTCTAGGGCGACCTTTGACTTCATTTTTGAAAATTGAAGCTTCGAAGCTGAGATCGATCTGATAAGTCGTGTTTAACTTTTGATTAAACACTAAAAATAAAAACCCTCGGCGCACTGCAGAGCAAGCAGACAGATGTGCGACTCAGAGCAGCATGTGTCACTGACACCAGACTCAGAGCACAGCGGACCGGTGGAAAATGTCACCATCAGTATATTATATTACTGTTTATTACTTTATTATTCATAATTTATTATTATAATTAAAATAGAACTTTTACATTAATTTCAATTCATTATTTATATTTAAAATTATATCTATTGTGTGTGTGGTAAGAGTAAATACGCAGTGCTCACACTGCAGAGAATAAAAACAGGAAACAGTGACACGCCCCTTAATACAGTCATTTGTCTCTCAGTGAACCACATTTCAGCAGCTCTTCTTCTGTGGTGTTTAATGATGTTGTCCTGACCCTGCGAGGTAATGAAAGAGCTGGAGCGTCCACATGTCTCCAGTGACATCAGAATGAATCCGGCTCGCAACTCGTCTTTAACAAAAAGCATAATCTGTGTTGCTTTAATCTTTTTCTATAAATCCACATCACAGGCTGAATTATCTGCAGCAAACTTTCTCTGTTCACCGTCACACAGCAGCACTTCCTGCGTGTGTTTGTGCTCGGTCTGGCTCAGATTAAAGCCGTTAGTGAAAGGAGATGCCGCGCTGGGCCCCGGTGGCCTCTGGGATTAACGCGCCGCCTTCAGACGCAGCGTCTGCAAACCCAGCGGGGATTAAAGGAGCCGGATTAAGACTCCTTTTGTTTAACGTGTAAGATGAGATAGAAGCTGTGGAGGAGGATTTGTGTGTGTGAGAGAACACAGAGGGAGGCCGCTGTCACCGAGATCCTAATCTCCCCCGCTCCCTGAACTCCTCTGAGGACCATTCTTCAGCTGCTGCTGCAGGTTGCGTTCACTGACACACAGAGTCCTCTGTAAATGCCGCCTCACTGAAAACTAACCTTTCAACCATGTGATCAGGGAACAGAACCTGCGGCTCCACTCCGCCGATACATCTAATTAGGATTAGTTGGGTTCTCTGACAGTTCTACAGTTCGGATGTTCGACTCGCTTCATTTGGGACAGTTCTGTTGTTCGTGATACGTCCGTGCTGGAGACAGAGTCGTCTGTGCGTCTCAGCAATCTCAGGAACGCCGTGAAGGAATTAGAAGTAATATCGCTTATCGCAATAATTTCTGACATAAACATCAGGTCAATAAACATCAGGCCGAACATCAGGCCAATAAACATCAGGCCGATAAACATCAGGCCGATAAACATCAGGTCGATAAACATCAGGCCGAACATCAGGCCAATAAACATCAGGCCGATAAACATCAGGCCGATAAACATCAGGCCGATAAACATTTGGCCGATAAACATCAGGCCGATAAACATCAGGCCGATAAACATCAGGCCGATAAACATCAGGCCGAACATCAGGCCGATAAACATCAGGCCAATAAACATTTGGCCGATAAACATCAGGCCGATAAACATCAGGCCGATAAACATCAGGCCAATAAACATCAGGCCGATAAACATCAGGCCGATAAACATCAGGCCGATAAATATCACATCAGGCCGATAAACATCAGGCCGATAAACATCACATCAGGTCTTCATCATCATCATCATCATCATCATCACCATCCTCCTCTGTCTCAGCGCTAACATTTAATCCTGATTAAAGTCATGTTGTGTTTCTGATGTTCACCTGTAGTTCGGGGTCATATGGGGGCGGGGGCAGTGAGGCAGGTATGAAGAGTCACACCTGTTGCTTGATTTGGTTCAGTCAGAGCTGTGGAATATGAAATCAGCCTGTCAGCTGAACACAGACTCCAGCTTACACACTTCTTCAGATACAAATGTTTGAAGTTAGCGATTAGCGCTGGGCAGGAAACAATCCATGTCGCTGCAGTGAACCATTCAGCATGAGTATCACCACCTGTAGCTGACACATGAACACGTGTGGTTAATGGAAGTTTGTGTGAAAAGTCTTGTCTTAGAAAATAACTCAGGTAAAGGTAATTATTATTTTTAATATTTATTGTAAACCGCTGAAACCTTTATTTCTACATGTGCTCCTGAACGTGATCAAATATATGAGTCCACATTCAGCACATGTGAGTTTGACCTCTGGGAGATATTCACAGACTCTGAGATGTTGATCAGTGTGAGTGAATCTTATATGTCCTGTCACGTTGACGGTGACGTGTGAGACTGAAACGCTGAAGATACGTTTAACATTTAAAGAGTGGCTGTAAAGTAGCTGCTGCAGTGACGTCTGATACGAGTCTGCACTGACGTGGATGTAAACCGCGACCTGATTGGTTGGTGGAGTCACAAAGCCATTCAGAGTTCATTCTAGTTATTTATGCTTGACGTTTTTCCTCCCACCTCCTCCTTCGGTTAAATTCAGATAAAACTCTTTGATTCCAACCTCTGGTTTCTGATTCGTGTTGGCAAGGTCGTCCGAACTTCCTGTAACCGTCTGAGGAATAAAACTGAACTCTGAGCTTCAGAGACACGCTTTCATTTCCTCTCCTTTAGATCACTGTACAACAAACCCCCTCTTAATGTTTTCATATGGCTTAATGTCCCTCTAAATCACAGTGCCCTCATAAACCTGCACAGAGCTGCAGGTCCCCACAGGGCAGGAGCCTGTTGTAGAGCTATTCAACTATTAAATTACATGATATTAGAATAAACTGCATTTTATTATATTACACTTTACTATCTTATGATACGTTACGTTATTTTATAGTATGTTGTTACGTTACGTGACATCACATTACGTTATACATTACACTTTAATATATTATGTTACGTTAGGTTGTATTTGTTGGTACACTATGTTGTGTTACATGATGTTACCTGACTATCTCGCTACGTTACATTATGTTACGTCATGTTGTGTTATATCATAATAACATATACGTTACTTCACGTCACGTTACATCACATAATGTTTTTATGATGTTATTACATCACATCACATCATAACACATCAGTCCGTTCACTATGAATCAAACTTTATTTTATCATCCTGACCATCCTGGGACCTTAATGGCGCCCACAGTGCTCAGGTGAGGGCGGGGCTTTATAAGAAGGTAGAGACCAGGTGTCCAACTGTCGCCGCGCTGAAAAATAAAAACTCCACATATGTCCTGAGGCAGAGTCAACTTCAGTCCTGCAGAGGACACTGACCACCGTGAGGACAGGGGCGGGTTTCAGGGGGACACCTCAGAGTTCTTGTTCAGCATGTGACTGTTGTCATAGTAACGGAGCGTCTCCGTAGCAGCAGGCAGTTTTTTTCCCCTTCTCCTCAGATTAACTAAATTATTTCTGCGACATCAGATTATAAAAACAGTCAGCGTGTCTTCAGCAGATTACAACACACCGCTGACAGTGTGTGTGTGTGTGTGTGTAATCCCTGTCCAGAGATGTCAGTCTGATTAGTGTTGTGGTCCAAATCCCTGATCATATTCATAGGATTATTGTTTGAAGATGTGTATGTGAAGACAGACTGAAGTAATGAGACAGGGATTACTGAGTGTGTGTGTGTGTGTGTGTGTTTTATCAGTATAATCTGTGTTAAGATGCTTCCTGCCTGTTCAGCAGCTCTCTTACTTAAAACAAAAACATGTGTGTGACTCTGTCGCTGTGAGGACCGGCTCATCTTCCTCAATACAGAATGAGTCTTTACATGTCTGACGTTTATTTCCTCTCCCATTTGGCGCCGTTCTGACACACAACAACGCTGCAGACGCTCCTGCGTCATTTTATTTATACAGGTACTGTCACACGCTTTTAAAAGACCGACACCAATAAACTGCCAACTGGTTCATTTAAAAAAAAAAAAATGATGTGAAACAGCGGTGGCTCTTCCTTCAAGTCCAAAGCTCCCCTGACTCAGTGAGTCTTCAACGCCACATTTCAAAGCTCTGTCGATTTACAGGTGATGACATTTCAAACCCAGTTTGATTTGTAATGAAATGAAACCATTTTAAAACGTTGTAGAGAAAAGTGTCAGCAGTGTGAACTGGCTGGTCTGAGCTGGTCACACTCAGCTCGTCAAATGGCCGGCAGCTGGTTTTAAAGCACGTCACCTGTTTCAACAGCCAATCAGCTTGTAGTGAAGTCCGCTGGTCAAGTCACAGTGACCACAGACGGCGTGTTGGCTTGCTGTCAACGTTACAGTTTAGAAGCACAGAGAGTTGTTGACTAGAGATGATACGCCGTCTCACGGTGGTCACTTCCTGTCGACGTTACAGATCAGAAGCACAGAGAGTCGTTGACTAGAGATGATACACCGTCTCATGGTGGTCACTTCCTGTCAACGTTACAGATCAGAAGCGCAGAGAGTTGTTGACTAGAGATGATACACCGTCTCATGGTGGTCACTTCCTGTCGACGTTACAGATCAGAAGCACAGAGAGTCGTTGACTAGAGATGATACGCCGTCTCATGGTGGTCACTTCCTGTGAACCGCTGTAACATCGTTAGAAGTGCACGTAATTATTTCTTGTTGTTAAATTATATTTTGTAAATTTTATTTATCATTTAAGATGCTTGTTGAGTGTTTGTGAATTTTATGTCTGAGTTATTTTTGATGTTTCCTGTGGAAATGACCTTCATGCCCATGGCCTCTTCTGTCCCTCCTGGGTTTCCCTAGCTCCTTCTCTCTGCCCCTCACAGTGCTGAGGGTTCCTCTGTAAACTGAGCGCTTTATGTTGTTCAGCGTTTGCAGCTGTGTTTTGTTGTGACTGCTGATATGAGTTTTGTAGAGTTTGTTTTGTTGACTTTTTGCCACCATTTGTGTTGCAGCGAGGCGCCTTGTGTCACGTGATCAGCAGAGCGCCGCGCTTTTAATGTCTGATTTCTGGTGTAAAATGTTGTTATTCTGTGTGTTTGTTTCAGTGTTGGTCAGCTGGTTTGCGTTAATGCTCGTCTCTGGGTGTCGGCGTAGAACGTGTCACACTGTACTCGATGCTCGTCTCACAGATATAACTAAAGCGAGCTAACAGCTGCCGCCTTTGGTGAAGATAAAATTCAGGTTAACCGCAGCGCGTCTGTGCTGTTGACTGTCCGGGTGCTGCTGTGACCTCGTGGTTTAGTTCCGCCTCTTTTGTTCCGTCAGCATCACGTTATAAATAAACATTTACATAATCGATAATGGACAGTCACGACTCGATGCCAAATCGTCACTGACAACAGGAAGTCTTGTGACAGAGGCAGTCTGATTTGTGTGACGTTGACACGGTGTGCTCTGCGAATGACATACAGCGACATGTTAGTGTGTTCTGTACTGTCGCAGAGAGGACGCAGGAAGTGGTACAGAATTTACAAAACATTATCTCCAGCACTCAAAACAGGAAGTATCATCTGAGTTTTCTGTCGGCGTCCGACGGTCGTGGCCGTGTAGCATCGTGGCAGGCAGAGAGGCGGAGGGTCGTCACTGCTGACACCTTTGTACCGAATGTCTTCAAACACAGAATCAAACACAGCGAGCTGGTCCACTCCCTTTAATATCTGATCAGGAGTGAATATCAGTGTTAACATTAAACACCTGCCCACAGCTCTGAGACAGGGACCGGTCCCTCTGTCTGTCCGTCTGTCCGTGTGTGTGTGTGTGTGTGTATGTGTGTGTGTGTGTGTGTGTTTTCAGTGCCGTTGGTGGAACCAAAGAAAGGAAGGAAGGATAAATATTTTATTAAGATTTTAACGCTTTCTTTTTATCATAATCATTATGATAATTATCTGAAAAGTGCTGCCAGATAACAGATAACACACACACACACACACACACACACACACACACACACAGTAAAGCCTACAGGGACTTCAGGCCCAGAAGCTGCTATTTAACCTATATTACTACAGTAAATATTCATACGCAGCTAATATCTGTGTGTGTGTGTGTGTGTGTGTGTGTGTGTGTGTGTGTGTGTGCGTGTGTGTGTGTGTTTAAATATTCATGTTTTTTTTCTGGATTCAGCTGCTCAGAGTTTGAAGCAGGTGTTCTCTGAATCACAGCGAAATAAACACGACAAGAACCGACCAATCAGCAAGCAGCTGAGTCCAGACCTCTGATGGTCTCCAACTTTAACTGGTTTCAGTCCAGTTGGTCCAGTTAAATCAGTTAAACCAGTTGGTCCAGTTAAACCAGGTAAACCAGTTGGTCCAGTTAAA
The DNA here is from genome assembly GCA_037127435.1 of Epinephelus malabaricus. Classification (NCBI taxonomy): domain Eukaryota; kingdom Metazoa; phylum Chordata; class Actinopteri; order Perciformes; family Serranidae; genus Epinephelus; species Epinephelus malabaricus. The sequence continues at coordinate 38,086,110 of JANUFT010000022.1, forward strand.
CCACTTGGGCTGGTAAAACCAGTCGGTCCACTTAAACCAGTTGATCCAGTTAAATCAGTTGGTCCAGTTAAACCAGTCGGTCCAAGAGAAACCCACGATGTCCGAGGATGAGTCCCACAGTGCTGTGTCGTCCTCCTCTGATGAGCCCTTATCCTCTCTTGACTCGCTGAGCGACGTAAACTCATCTGCTAAACTAGCTAACGGCTAGCGGGCTAAAGTGCACACTCGTTAAAGGCTGCTTAAGTAGCTAGCTAGATGCTAAAGGACTAAAACGTCCACATGGTTCCCTCTGCACTTTGTACGCTCCGTGTTCACAGTCACTTCTGTTTGGTCCTTTCTCCTGCTAACTGTTAGCTGCTAATGTTGTTCCCTTTTTTTCTTCTTAAAGTTGATATACGGATACATCCATATCATTGTGTATCGGCATATCGGATATCGGCAAACCATCCAGTACCGTGCATCCCTAGATCTGGTATTGTGTCTAACTTCAGTGGATCAGAATATATGAGGTCTGGAAGTTTTGAACGTTCACCACTGATGGACCCTGATGAGGACTGTCGGTCCACCGATGGACCCTGATGAGGACTGTCGGTCCACCGGTGGACCCTGATGAGGACTGTCGGTCCACTAGGAACAGTCTCAGTCGGGGGGGCGACTCTTCAGAACCTTTAATTTCATGTTTTAAGGACAAAAATATTTTAGCTTTCTTCTGGTCTTGTTTCTATTTTCACTTTATTCCTAATTCAGCTGACGGCCTCCTGGTTTTAACTTTGTTACTCTGAACTTTGTCACGAGCCGATGGTTTGATTTTCTGTCCAATCTGACTGTCATCTGGCGGGCGCTGTATTCACTGCCGTCTGTAAACACCAGCACTGCTGGCAGGCAGCGAGTGACTCCACGCGGCGGTCCAGCTGAGCGCGCTCAGTGTGCATCGACCTCTTGCTTTCTGAGACGTCTTTGTGCTGAGGACGAGTTTTTGGGTCACTGTGTGTGTGTGTGTGTGTGTGTGTGTGTGTGTGTGTGTGTGTGTGTGTGTCCTCGGGCTGCTCCAGACTCTTAATATGCCACCAGACTCTGATTAATGATTGGCTGTATGTGTGTCAGAGCGTAACCGCGGGAAACCAAGAACCACCTCTGGGATTGGTTGAGGTTAAGAGAGGTTAAAGACACACAGAGACGGAGACGGACGGGTTACATCACTTCCTCCTGAGGATACTCTGAGAGCTGAGACAACTTTTTAGTGACTGAAACTAGAACTATCGAACGTAAATGATTTATTGATGACTGATTGATTGAAACATATTTAAGTGGAAATGTTAATTTAACGTGGTTTCGAAAACCTTCAACATGAAAACTAAACAAAGAACACTTTGCCACCGGTGAAGGACGTGCTGCTGTGCCGTTGGAGGCCAGTCGGCCCTGTCCTTTCCTGCACAGAGCATCTGTGTTGGCAGTCCAATCCAGTTTTTCATCCAGCAGCTCCCAGGTATCTGTAGATCTGTATCAGCTCCACATGGACACCATTGATGCTCACAGGCTCCAGGTGAGGCCTGGGCTTCCTGAAGTCCACAACCATCTCCTTAGTCTTGGTGGTATTGAGGTGGAGGTGGTTGGAATCGCACCCTGCAACAAAGTGCTGAATCAGTTTCCTGCACTCCTCCTGTCCACTACTGATACAGCCCACAATAGCCGTGTCGTCCACGAACTTTTGCACGTGGCAAGACTCCGAGTTGTATTGGAAGTCCAGGGTGAACAGGACCAGAGAGAGCACAGTCCCCTGCGGCGCTCCTGTGCTGCTGACCACCGTGTCAGACCTGCAGTCCAGTTCGACATACTGAGGTCTGCCTGTCAGGTAGTCTGTGATCCATGCCACCAGGTGTGAGCCTACTCCCATATCAGTCAGTTTGTGCCTGAGCAGCTGAGGCTGGACAGTGTTGAAGGCGCTGGAGAAGTCCAGAAATGTAAGTTACCAAAACTCCAAAATAATTCTTAATATTTGGGTTCAGGCCGACTAATGTCTGTGAGTGTTTATGTCATGATTAGATCAAAAAAGAGTCACGACCACACTGTTTGTGTAACGAGGTCTGGGATGAGTGTGGACACAGTTTGTGTTTGATGATGTCATTTTAACGGTAACAAGGATTCAGGCTCTTTAATAATGAAGAGATGTACAAACACTGACCCAGAATCAGAGACAGACAGGTAGAGACAGAGGGTGGTGGAGGACGGGGTGTCTGAGTGTCCCCCAGGCCTCGCTCGCAGCAGATTAGCATTAGTGGTCGACCGCCGTGAGCGAGCTGCAGGCGACAGAGGGGAGTGCTCCTAATGCTGTGCGTGTGTGTGTTAGTGTGTGTTCTTCTGTCTCTGTGAGGACCAGACTGAGTTTTACACCAACACAGTGAGGACATTTGTGTGAAGTGAGGACGTCTTTGTAGGGCTGGTCGGTATATCGGTATGTTACAATATACCGATATATTTTCAAGCAAGAGATAGATTGAGACAAAACCGTTTATATTGATATAGGGTCAAGTTGCGCCACATAACGCACACCACTGTGCATCTCTCCTCTCTCACTCTCTCCACACAGCTCCGCCTCCTCACTCACTCACAGGTTCTCCATCAACACTCAGAGACACAGAGCTGCTCCTCTGTTTAATGTCTGTTCATTAGTCGACAGTGCAACATCGGTCTATATGTTGCACAAGCTACGCTAAATCAGTCTGTGAGATGAATGAAGTTACCGCAGTAGCACACATATAATGCTGTCGGCCTTTGCCTCTGGAACTTTTAGCTGCGTCCGGTCAAGCGCTGATTTGTTGTTGTGTTTTGTGTGTAACATGCTTCTGTTATCAGTTTAGATGCCCAGTGCCACGCCGAGCTGCGCACCTACTCCTCCGAAATAAATCCAAAAGCTGGGACGCCCGCCGTCAAGCGGGTAGCAGTGGCGTCTAGTTGACCGCAGCGAACCCCGCTTCTTCCCCTCAAACAAGCCATGTGTTGTGAGACTCTCCTCACCTCTGTCTGCAGGAGACCAGAGAGAAATGTTTTGAAAAGTCTCTCTGTGTTCAGCTCTCAGTACGTCTGTAGCTTCTAACTGAATCTCCGTATTAGAATTTATGTGAAGTTGCTGCTCGAAAAACTCCATATTTCCTTATTTTGTTGCTTCACAATAAAAGTTTTTATATGTGAGGACAATTGTGTAAAGTGAGGATGTCTTTGTAATGTGAGGACATTTGTGTAAAGTGAGGACATTTGTGTGAAGTGAGGACATTTGTGTAAAGTGAGGACATTTGTGTGAAGTGAGGACATTTGTGTAACGTGAGGACATTTGTGTAAAGTGAGGACATTTGTGTGAAGTGAGGACCATTCTCATCTCATCTCACCTCATCTCACCTCATCTCACCTCATCTCACCTCACCTTATCTCACCTTATCTCACCTCATCTTATCTCACCTCACCTCATCTCACCTTATCTCACCTCACCTCATCTCACCTCATCTCACCTCACCTCATCTCACCTCATCTCACCTCACCTTATCTCACCTCATCTCACCTCATCTCATCTCACCTCATCTCATCTCACCTCACCTCACCTTATCTCACGTCATCTCACGTCATCTCACCTCACCTCATATAATCTCACCTCATCTCACCTCACCTCACCTCATCTCATTTCACCTCACCGTATCTCACCTCATCTCATTTCACCTCACCGTATCTCACCTCATCTCATTTCACCTCACCTCATCTCATCTCACCTCACCTTATCTCACCTCATCTCATCTCACCTCAACTTATCTCACCTCACCTCACCTCACCTCATCTCATGTCATCTCACCTTACCTCACCTCACCTCATCTCATGTCACCTCACCTCACCTCACCTCACCTCACCTCACCTCACCTCACCTCACCTTATCTCATCTCACCTCATCTCACCTGTCCTGACCTCATGTTATTTTATTTCACCTCATCTCATTTCATCTCTGCAGCCACCAGTTGCATCTTTTGCTGCCAGATTCTGAGTTTTGTTCATCTCTCTGCTGCCCTGAAGCCAAGCTGCCTCACACCTGCTGCTTGTGTGTTACTCTGTGTGTGTGTATGTGTGTGTGTGTGTGTGTGTGTGTGTAGTATTGTATGTGAGTCCTGTGGGAGAAGACCTTTTCAGCCTCTGCCAGGCTGAATGATCTCCCCCTCCGTCTCTGCTGGAGGTTAGAGATGACCTTCTGTATGCTGGGGTGAGGAGGGGTGAGGGAGGGGGGATGTCAGAGGGTGAGATGGAGACTCGGGTGTACTCTTCATCAGCTGGAGGTGTCATCCCTGACATTTACACAGCTCAGTGTGTTGGTGTGTCGTCCAGTGGTTGTTGGATTAATCGTGTGCTGATTTGTTTAGACTCGTCTCCTTTCTCTCTTTCTCTGTTTCAGTTTGTTAACGTCAGAGAGCGTTTTTGTCTTTTATGAGTCTGAATGTGACCAAAAGTAACTCTCTCTGTCCAAAGGGTCCAAACGTTCTCTTATCAAATTCATCTGTGTTTTTTTAATGTTATTTTTTGCACATTGTTCAGACCTGGTGTTCAACACATCAGTCGATCAACCAATCAGTTAATTAACCCTAACAACAGAGATCCAACAGACAGCCGCAGGAGATGATGTGTGATCTGACAGAACCTTACGTGGTGTGCTAATGTGAGATCCTTGTTTTTATAATCCTGTATATATCTATTTAAAATAAGAATGGCCAGAACATTTGTTCTTTCTGCAGCAGGAAGTTCAGGCTTCTTTTTTCTCGTCATTACGTTATTCTCTTGTCATGATGTCGTTATATACGGTACAAAATGAATACCCACGGAGGTGGCAGAGTAAAAAATGACAAATCTATCAACACCTTTTCACTCTGCTCATAAAAATGATTGTATCTCAAAAACAAACTGATGAAAAAACAGGTTCAATGTACCAGGCACAGTAGGACTGTTTCAACGACAGAGTTCAAAGGATTCATTTCTTAAACATGATTTTATCAAGTCAAATCTCTCCGAACAACATTTCATTAAACACTTCATATGATACAAATTTACGCCCCACAGATGACGTTACATCTTGAACATAGTTACGCCCTTGACGTACAGTTATGTCCTTGATGTACAGTTACGTCCTGAACGTACAGTTATGTCCTGAATGTAGTTACGCCCTTGATGTACAGTTACATCCTGAACGTATAGTTACATCCTTGACGTACAGATACGTCCTGAATGTACAGTTACATCCTGAACGTACAGTTACATCCTTGACGTACAGATACGTCCTGAAAGTACAGTTACATCCTTGACGTACAGTTACATCCTGAACGTACAGTTACATCCTGAATGTACAGTTACGTCCTGAACATACAGTTACATCCTGAACGTACAGTTACATCCTGAACGTACAGTTACGTCCTGTATGTGCAGTTACATCCTGAACATACAGTTATGTCCTGAATGTACAGTTACATCCTGTATGTGCAGTTACGTCCTGAACATACGGTTACGTCCTGAATGTACAGTAACATCCTGAATGTACAGTTACATCCTGAACGTACAGTTATGTCCTGAATGTGCAGTTACGTCCTGAACATACGGTTACGTCCTGAACATACAGTTATGTCCTGTATGTACAGTTGCATCCTCAACGTACAGTTATGTCCTGAATGTACAGTTACATCCTGTATGTGCAGTTACATCCTGAACGTACAGTTATGTCCTGTATGTACAGTTGCATCCTCAACGTACAGTTATGTCCTGAATGTACAGTTACATCCTGTATGTGCAGTTACGTCCTGAACATACAGTTACATCCTGAATGTACAGTTACGTCCTGAACATACAGTTACGTCCTGAATGTACAGTTACATCCTGTATGTGCAGTTACATCCTGAATGTACAGTTACATCCTGAACATACAGTTATGTCCTGAATGTACAGTTACATCCTGAACATACAGTTACATCCTGAACGTGCAGTTATGTCCTGTATGTACAGTTACATCCTGAACATACAGTTACGTCCTGAACGTACAGTTACGTCCTGTATGTGCAGTTATGTCCTGAACATATAGTTACGTCCTTGATGTACAGTTATGTCCTGAATGTACAGTTATATCCTGAACATACAGTTATGTCCTGAATGTACAGTTACATCCTGAACGTACAGTTATGTCCTGAACATACAGTTACGTCCTTGATGTACAGTTACATCCTGAATGTAGTTATGTCCTGAATGTACAGTTATGTCCTGAATGTACAGTTACATCCTGAACGTGCGGTTATGTCCTGAATGTACAGTTACGTCCTGAACATACAGTTACGTCCTTGATGTACAGTTGCATCCTGAACGTACAGTTATGTCCTGAATGTACAGTTACATACTTGACGTACAGTTACATCCTGAACATACAGTTACGTCCTGAATGTACAGTTACATCCTGAACGTACAGTTATGTCCTGAATGTGCAGTTACGTCCTGAACATACGGTTACGTCCTGAACATACAGTTATGTCCTGTATGTACAGTTACGTCCTGAACATACGGTTACGTCCTGAACATACAGTTATGTCCTGTATGTACAATTGCATCCTCAACGTACAGTTATGTCCTGAATGTACAGTTACATCCTGTATGTGTAGTTACATCCTGAACGTACAGTTATGTCCTGTATGTACAGTTGCATCCTCAACGTACAGTTATGTCCTGAATGTACAGTTACATCCTGTATGTGCAGTTACATCCTGAACATACAATTACATCCTGAATGTACAGTTACGTCCTGAACATACAGTTACGTCCTGAATGTACAGTTACATCCTGTATGTGCAGTTACATCCTGAATGTACAGTTACATCCTGAACATACAGTTATGTCCTGAATGTACAGTTACATCCTGAACATACAGTTACATCCTGAACATACAGTTACATCCTGAACGTGCAGTTATGTCCTGTATGTACAGTTACATCCTGAACATACAGTTACGTCCTGAACGTACAGTTACGTCCTGTATGTGCAGTTATGTCCTGAACATATAGTTACGTCCTTGATGTACAGTTATGTCCTGAATGTACAGTTATATCCTGAACATACAGTTATGTCCTGAATGTACAGTTACGTCCTGAACATACGGTTACGTCCTGAACATACAGTTATGTCCTGTATGTACAGTTACGTCCTGAACATACGGTTACGTCCTGAACATACAGTTATGTCCTGTATGTACAATTGCATCCTCAACGTACAGTTATGTCCTGAATGTACAGTTACATCCTGTATGTGTAGTTACATCCTGAACGTACAGTTATGTCCTGTATGTACAGTTGCATCCTCAACGTACAGTTATGTCCTGAATGTACAGTTACATCCTGTATGTGCAGTTACATCCTGAACATACAATTACATCCTGAATGTACAGTTACGTCCTGAACATACAGTTACGTCCTGAATGTACAGTTACATCCTGTATGTGCAGTTACATCCTGAATGTACAGTTACATCCTGAACATACAGTTATGTCCTGAATGTACAGTTACATCCTGAACATACAGTTACATCCTGAACATACAGTTACATCCTGAACGTGCAGTTATGTCCTGTATGTACAGTTACATCCTGAACATACAGTTACGTCCTGAACGTACAGTTACGTCCTGTATGTGCAGTTATGTCCTGAACATATAGTTACGTCCTTGATGTACAGTTATGTCCTGAATGTACAGTTATATCCTGAACATACAGTTATGTCCTGAATGTACAGTTACGTCCTGAACATACAGTTACGTCCTTGATGTACAGTTGCATCCTGAACGTACAGTTATGTCCTGAATGTACAGTTACATACTTGACGTACAGTTACATCCTGAACATACAGTTACGTCCTGAATGTACAGTTACATCCTGAACGTACAGTTATGTCCTGAATGTGCAGTTACGTCCTGAACATACGGTTACGTCCTGAACATACAGTTATGTCCTGTATGTACAGTTACGTCCTGAACATACGGTTACGTCCTGAACATACAGTTATGTCCTGTATGTACAATTGCATCCTCAACGTACAGTTATGTCCTGAATGTACAGTTACATCCTGAACATAAAGTTACGTCCTGAACGTACAGTTACGTCCTGTATGTGCAGTTATGTCCTGAACATATAGTTACGTCCTTGATGTACAGTTATGTCCTGAATGTACAGTTATATCCTGAACATACAGTTATGTCCTGTATGTACAGTTACATCCTGAACGTACATTTATGTCCTGAACATACAGTTACGTCCTTGATGTACAGTTACATCCTGAATGTAGTTATGTCCTGAATGTACAGTTATGTCCTGAATGTACAGTTACATCCTGAACGTGCAGTTATGTCCTGAATGTACAGTTACGTCCTGAACATACAGTTACGTCCTTGATGTACAGTTGCATCCTGAACGTACAGTTATGTCCTGAATGTACAGTTACGTACTTGACGTACAGTTACATCCTGAACATACAGTTACATCCTGAACATACAGTTACGTCCTGAACGTACAGTTACATCCTGAACATACAATTACGTCCTGAACATACAGGTACGTCCAGGATGTACAGTTACATCCTGAATGTAGAGTTACGTCCTGAATGTACAGTTACATCCTGAACGTACAGTTACATCCTGAACGTACAGTTATGTCCTGAATGTACAGTTATGTCCTGAACGTGCAGTTATGTCCTGAATGTAGAGTTACGTCCTGAAAATACAGTTACGTCCTGGATGTACAGTTACATCCTGAATGTAGAGTTACGTCCTGAATGTACAGTTACATCCTGAACGTACAGTTACATCCTGAATGTACAGTTATGTCCTGAACGTACAGTTACATCCTGAACGTACAGTTCTGTCCTGAATGTACAGTTACGTCTTTGATGTACAGTTGCATCCTGAACGTGCAGTTATGTCCTGAATGTACAGTTACATCCTGAACATACAGTTACGTCCTTGATGTACAGTTAGGTCCTTGACGTACAGTTACATCCTGAATGTACAGTTACATCCTGAATGTACAGTTAGGTCCTTGACGTACAGTTACATCCTGAACATACAGTTACATCCTGAACGTGCAGTTATGTCCTGTATGTGCAGTTACGTCCTTGATGTACAGTTATGTCCTGAATGTACAGTTACATCCTGAACATACAGTTACGTCCTTGATGTACAGTTACATCCTGAACGTGCAGTTATGTCCTGTATGTGCTGTTACATACTTGATTTACAGTTACATCCTGAATGTACAGTTACGTCCTGAACGTGCAGTTACGTCATTGATGTACAGTTACGTTCTGAACATACAGTTACATCCTGAATGTACAGTTACGTCCTGAACATACAGTCACATACTGAATGTACAGTTATGCCCTGAAAGTACAGTTACATATTTAACGCACAGTTACTGAGGTTAGGGTTAGGAACACAAAGACGGTGAGGATTTACCTTAAAATGACTCAAAGTTTATACAGGTCTGAACATGTGACTCCGGGGCAAAGTCCCTGGCGAACGTCTTGTGTTTTTGTGATGTGTCCACCCCAACCTGCCTGCTAACAAGACGGCTCAGGACTGTTTCCTTGATTACTGTCGTCAGCTCATTGGTCACATGATCACAGCCTTTCAAAATATGGGAGATATGTACGAATTTGGGTGTATTGCTTTTCATAGTAAAACCTACAAGCAGTTTGTGAGAACAGCCTGTTCTGGAGATGAATCTTCATCTTTTGGACAAAACAACACACCTGAAGACGTCAACTTTTTTGGTGTTTATGTATTTGGATTTAAATTATTGTTAATCATGGGCAGGAAGTGATGCTGGGAGCTCTTGTTTTGGAGATAAGGGCTCGCTGAGTCAGATGTTGAAAGAAGTAGAATAAGATTTAGTGAGCTTTAGGAAAAGTGGACACCTGAGAACCAGACAATCTGCTGCTGTATTGATCACTGCAGCACACACACTCACACACACAGATTTATGATGAGTCAGCAGGACAGAAAAAGTCCTCTAAATGTCTCTCTCTGTTTTACTGCTTCACTTTCTCTTTGTGCTCACTCGTCTTCTTCTTTGTCTCCTTATTATCATCCTTCTTCTTCTTCTGTGAGCAGAGACAGCTTGGTCGTCTGATCAGCAGTCTCATCACGCTTTTGGTCAAATGAATCTTTTGACAACTGTTTGTGTTTTATTTCTTCTGATCATACAAGCATTAATATTCACCTCTCTGTGGCATCCGACACATTTTTAGAACAAAGTACCCAGCATGCCTCGGTGCAGTCCCACAATCCCCCTGTGATACTGATGTCAGTGTCAGACAGATTAAGAGCCACACATCCTTTCTTCCTTTTGATTTCCTGGTTTCTTATCTGGAGCACGCAGAGTTTAATCTGACATGATTCTAGTTTATGATTCGTCCTAATCTCTCTCCTTAGAAATCCTGTGTGTGTTTAAAGACGCCCATCTGTTGACTCTGGATCATTTTCATTTTTTAATTAAGATTCACCCTCCTTTACAAACCTGTCTGTCTGTCTGTCTGTGTGGTAACTATGGTAACAGTCATCTTGTACTGGTCGGATGTCAGTAGGGCTGGGCGATAAATCAAAAACAATAATTATCTACTCCTTCATGGCAGATAACAAATGTTTGTTATAATTAAATCTCCTATACACCTCAAGCCACCCACCGTTAAACAGAAGAAGAAGAGCTCAGCTACCAACATAATACATACGGTAATGTTGCAACGTTAGAGCAGGGCTTTGAGTTTGAACGATGCTGCGCTTTAGCCAATCACAATGGAGGGGGCGTGGCTGAGATGTGCAGGTGTCCCCAGGAAATGTGAACCTACAGAAACAGAAAGCTCCGCGTCCATGGCTAACGGTCCACCCAAAACGCTGTCTCGTCAACGTGAAAAAAATATTTTTTCCAGCGGATGTCTTAGTTACAACATGATTGAGCTAACTGGAGTAGTTTCATGTCGTATCCGACAACAGGAGGCTTTTAACAGATGACATCCTGATGTTAGCTTTGCTGCTGCTGTTAGCTGTCCCTGTCAGCTGCAGCCACTGATGCTAACGTTTGTTCAATCATTGTGTTTATAGACTTTACAAACATCAGATTAGTCTAAACGGTGATACAGTGACATGGAAAATGTGATATATACATATATATATATATATATACACATATATATATATGCATAGCTAAACTCTGCCGGTTTTCTACCTGGAATTATTTGTAAACAACAAGGCGATTCCCTGGGGGCACCGCCGGAAGTGAAAGGGTTGAGTGATCCTCGAGGCCCCTGCACTTCCGTTAGTCGAAAAACTAATCTGTGTTGTGAAAGCGTTCATTAATGTAGTTCCATTATCACAGACTTGTGTGTGTCTTCTAGCCTGGTGTGTGAAATGTGGCATTGTTACTGCAGTCGTTTTTATAAACTACGATCATCTTGTCACATCTCTGTTTCCGTCTCACACCGGGATGTTTATTACACCCTCAGTAATATCTGCTGCCTTACGTACAACACAATGCTCCAGGGTTCCTCTCCATCGGCTACCTTCACTGTTGATAGGCTATCACTCCTGACATGTAACCAATCAGATGTGCTGTGGGCGGGACGTTGAGCGAGGCTACAAAGAGACGGCTGCATCAGATCCAAAGCAGCACATTTTCCCACACATTTATTTTATCAGATTTTAAACAGCAATGTAAAGAAGACCAGTATGTGGTGGTTGGTGTTGATAATGTGGTGGGGCGACATCAGTAAATCAGTGGTAGCCATGGCAACAGTTACAGTTTCACAGTGGTACCGTAATAGAGGCTGAAATCAGTGAGGTCAAATAGAAAACAGTTGAGGACCTAAAACAGCATTCTGTGGGATGCCACAGGAGAATCTGGCAGAGCAGGAGAACTGTGATGTTTCTGTTAAGGTTCAACATCAGAACCCGAGTGATTTTAAATATGTAAGAACAAGGAGTTTGTCCAGAAACACACATTTTAAATCCACAGTTTGGTTCCTTTTTTAATTTATTTTGACTGAAAGAACGTTCTGAAAAAAGTATTTTCTGTCTTTGACAGTCCAGTTTTATTAAGAGCTTCTTT
>JANUFT010000022.1:38103253-38133253 GCA_037127435.1 Epinephelus malabaricus
TTCTTTCCTTCTCTCCCTCCTTCTGTCCTTTTCTCCCTCCTTCTTTCCTTCTCTCCCTCCTTCTTTCCTTCTCTCCCTCCTTCTTTCCCTCTCTACCTCCTTTCCTTCTCTCCCTCCTTCTGTCCTTTTCTCCCTCCTTCTTTCCTTCTCTCCCTCCTTCTTTCCTTCTCTCCCTCCTTCTGCCCTTCTCTCCTCCTTCTCTCTCTCCTTCTTTCCTTCTCTCCCTCCTTCTTTCCCTCTCTACCTCCTTTCCTTCCCTCCCTCCTTCTGTCCTTCTCTCCCCCCTTCTTTCCCTCCCTCCTTCTTTCCTTCCCTCCCTCTTTCTGTCCTTCCCTCCCTCCTTCTTTCCTTCTCTCCTCCTTTATGTCTCCTGATTCTTCTTCATGTGATTTCTTTGTGTAGTTTTGTAGTCCAGGTCTTTTAGATCATTTTCTAGATTCCTCTCTGAAGCGCACAAACACAAGATTGTTGTGTGCAGTTATTTTGTGCGTGTGTGCACGTGTGTGTGTGTGTGTGTGTGTGTGTGTGTGTGTGGTTTCTGAATTGTATTTTATTTTTCCATCCATGTTTTGTTTTGTTCTCTAGATTCTTTATCTGGTTTCTTTTCTATCATCTGTCTCCATGGTAACAGTGGCTCCCAAACCAGGGGGGGCTTTGGGTCTAGAAGCTGAATATGTTTCATCTGTATTCTTCTAGTTCCTTCTTTGTGACGTTCTTGTTTTCATTCCTTTAATTTTGTTTTTCTGTCGAGTTTAATCTTGATTCTTCTTCATAGTTTGATCTTCTAGATTTGTGGTTTGACCTCATGCATCTGGTTTCTTCACGACCACTTCCTCCTCGCCATGCGTCTTTGGTGACATCCTGTGTTCCCTTTCGGTTTCTTTAGTGTCATCTTTCTAAGTTTAGCCTCTTTAATTTCTGGATTATTTATCTAGTTCTTTCTTCCTCTTCCTTATCGATGTTCTTTCTGTTTTCTAGATTCTTCAGTACAAAGTTCTTTTTATTGTTCCCTTCTAGTTTGTGTTTTCTCCTGTGTTTCCCTCCATGTCTCAAGTCTTTGTCCTGTTTGTTCACTGTCTAGAGATTGTGAGTCTAGATTTTCCTCCGTGTCCTTTATTCCTCATTTTGACGGCTCTCTTCTAGAATCTTTTCAGTCTGTTTTTTTTCCTTCTTATCCAGACTCGTTGTCGTCTTGCTCCTGTACTCAGTCTTTGTTTCATCAAGACTCTTCTGCTCTAAATCTGTCTTCGTGTCGGGCTCTTGTAGTTTCTGCACCGATTCCTCCCGCGTTTGGACAGATGTGTGCTTTTTGCTGACTGCTGTGTCAAACATGACTCGGCTGGTTGCTGAGTCTTTGATCGGCGCAGCCTCGTGTGTTTCTTGCGAGTGTGTCTGTGGCGTCGTTAACATTCTCCTGGTCACTCAGCGCTGGTCGTGCTGAACAACAAGACTCTGTGTGACAGACAGAGAGTCCGTCTTTATCTTCTGACATCATCTCACATCAGGTGACATCAGCAGTCCACAAAAATACCTTTAAAATAAAGAGCAAATGTTTCTTTTTATGATGAACTGCAGTCATTCATTCATTCATTCAGTCATTCAGTCATGAGTCAGTTGATGCAGCATTAGTAGTATTTCACATGTAGTTCTTAGCTCTCTGTACTTTGTGTTGGCCGCACGAATACACACTGTGTGACACAGCTCTTCTTTTTTGTGGACGTCGTGGAAACGCAGTCGTCTTGTTTGAATAAACTTTATTGCTACGTTAAAGTTTTAAAGGTTTAACAGGACGTTCACACACACACACACTGAGTGGATCTACAGAGACACAGGAAGGAGCAGGCAGGAGGACTATTACAGAGAAAACCACAGAAGAAGAGAGACGAGTGATTTTCCTAATCGGGACCAGATGGTTTCATTCAGCCTCACATACTTCAGACAGAGCTCCACCCAGGCGCCCTGCCAGCTGTGTGTGTCCGTGATTGGCTGGCTGTTCATAGATGACGGTCTAATCCGGCCCACCAGCACATCGGCTAAATGTTGTCAGATCTCTACGGACTCTAATGGACACCACTTCACCGCCGAGACTCAGAGACTTGGAGACTCAGAAAAACTTCACCTCCTCTTCAGCACTCCTCTGCTTCTCTAGTTTCTTCTTCAGCTCTCTGTGTCTCGTTTTTTCTTCCATTTCTTCACCTCTTTTCTTTTCTCTCCTGAGTTCAGAGGAAACTGAACCGACCAGGGGCGTAAATATAGACAGTGCAGGCAGTGTGGTTGCACTGGGGCCCATGGGGGGGAGGGGCCCGACTGCCACCTGGAAATACAGCCGTGTTCAAATAAGAACTCACAGTAAAACAAAAATGGTACTATTTTCCATACATGCCCTAAATAAGGCAAAACAGCGTCAGTCTATAACAAATTATAAACTTATTCTACATAAACTATTTAAGAAACTGTCAACTTAAATAAATGTAATGACTCCTGTGTAATATGTTTGTTAATGTGTCCAATATCAAGTATCTGCAAGTGGATGCAATGTAAAAGTGGCAGTAAGACACACTGTTGCTAAAATATATATGCACCTAAAACTGTGTGTGTGTGTGCTTCATAAATTGTAACTAGGGCGTAATAGGGCCCCTCATAACAGCGTGCACTGGGGCCCGCTGTAACTGCCGTACGCCACTGGAACCAACCTTCTAGTTTTATTTCCAGTCTTTACACCCGATCCGCTCAGATGATGCGAGCACACTGAGGAACTCTACATGATGCACCCCCGTCTCGTCGTCACCCTGTTTACCTCCTGATTCAGTACTAGCGCTGTATTTGGGTCCCTGTTGCATATGTACTGTGGTTTTTAAGGATTGTGGCTGGAAATAATTCCTTTCAGTAGAACCTAATTTATCCTGAAGGAGACTCGTGTGCCAGAGAAGCTTCAAGAACAACCACTGGGTTTAAACAATAGAGTTTGAATATCAGTCAAAATACTCCAAATATACAAGATACAAAGTGTTCAAGGGGCAAAAATCTAAAATCAGAGACTAATATAGAAACAAAAGAAGGAAAAGTACAAGAGTGAAGTGACACAGTCAGATAAACAGCCGTAACCTTAATGCTAATGCTAGCTGCTGTTAGCTGCTGAACGAGCAACCTGGTCTATCTCAAAAGTTGTTGAATACCGGCATATGGTCAGTGAAATCATCAAGGTTTGGTTCAACATTCATACAGGAAGTGAAGAGCAGCCTCCCAGGTGAAGGTTCAGGGTTTGTTGGACTCCTCCAACCTGCCCAGTGTTATCAGCAGCGTACCGTACCGCACTGACAGCTGTCTTCTGGTGTCAGGTGTCCGACGCTGAAATCAGTGACAAAGAACGGCCTGAACACGCTGTCAGACACAGGTCAGGTCGTGAGTTTTGTTTTCCATATGTTAAGTAAAACTTCAAAACTTCAACATATTGTTCAGTTTGTGCATCGAACTGCACGCTTCAGTATGACTGTGTGTAATGTTACACCCCTAGTACATGTGTGTGTGTGTGTGTGTGTGTGTGTGTGTGTGTGTGTGTGTGTGTGAGAGAGAGTGTGTGTATGTGTGTGTTGACATGAGTGCAGCAGGCAGTGAGGGGTTAATAACAGAGCTCTAACTTTTAGGACTTGTAGTTATTGATCAGGCAGCTGGAGAATAAAGAGGGCAGACGATCAATAGCTGCACATTATGATTAATTACTGCTGCACACACACACACACACACACACACACACACACAAACACACACAACCCTCACACTGTGTGTGTTTGTCTCATTTCCTGTGGTAACAGTGGTTCTGTCAGTAGTAACTGTAGTCCTGTCAGTAGTAACAGTGGTTCTGTCAGTAGTAACTGTAGTCCTGTCAGTAGTAACAGTAGTCCTGTCAGTAGTAACTGTAGTCCTGTCAGTAGTAACAGTGGTCCTGTCAGTAGTAACTGTAGTCCTGTCAGTAGTAACTGTAGTCCTGTCAGTAGTAACAGTGGTCCTGTCAGTAGTAACTGTAGTCCTGTCAGTAGTAACTGTAGTCCTGTCAGTAGTAACAGTGGTCCTGTCAGTAGTAACTGTGGTCCTGTCAGTAGTAACTGTAGTCCTGTCAGTAGTAACAGTGGTCCTGTCAGTAGTACCTATAGTCCTGTCAGTAGTAACAGTGGTCCTGTCAGTAGTAACTGTAGTCCTGTCAGTA
The DNA here is from genome assembly GCA_037127435.1 of Epinephelus malabaricus. NCBI lineage: Eukaryota > Metazoa > Chordata > Actinopteri > Perciformes > Serranidae > Epinephelus > Epinephelus malabaricus. The sequence goes on from JANUFT010000022.1 coordinate 38,107,458, forward strand.
GTAACAGTGGTCCTGTCAGTAGTAACAGTGGTTCTGTCAGTAGTAACTGTAGTCCTGTCAGTAGTAACAGTGGTCCTGTCAGTAGTAACAGTGGTCCTGTCAGTAGTAACTGTGGTCCTGTCAGTAGTAACAGTAGTCCTGTCAGTAGTAACTGTAGTCCTGTCAGTAGTAACAGTGGTCCTGTCAGTAGTAACTGTAGTCCTGTCAGTTGTAACAGTGGTCCTGTCAGTAGTAACAGTGGTCCTGTCAGTAGTAACTATAGTCCTGTCAGTAGTAACAGTGGTCCTGTCAGTAGTAACAGTGGTCCTGTCAGTAGTAACTATAGTCCTGTCAGTAGTAACAGTGGTCCTGTCAGTAGTAACTGTAGTCCTGTCAGTAGTAACTGTAGTCCTGTCAGTAGTAACAGTGGTCCTGTCAGTAGTAACTTTGTGTCTCTTTGTGGTGGTTTTGTGTCTGTTTGTGTTGTTTTGTGTCTCTGTGTTGTTTTGTGTCTCTTTGTGTTGTTTTGTGTCTCTTTGTGGTGGTTTTTGTGTCTCTTTGTGGTCTGTTTGTTTCTCTTTGTGTTGTTTTGTGTCTCTTTGTTGTTTTGTGTCTCTTTGTGTTGTTTTGTGTCTCTTTGTTGTTTTGTGTCTCTTTGTGTTGTTTTGTGTCTCTGTTGTTTTGTGTCTCTTTGTGGTGGTTTTGTGTCTGTTTGTGTTGTTTTGTGTCTGTTTGTGTTGTTTTGTGTCTCTCTGTGTTGTTTTGTGTCTCTTTGTGGTGGTTTTGTGTCTCTTTGTGGTCTGTTTGTGTCTCTTTGTGTTGTTTTGTGTCTCTGTGTTATTTTGTGTCTCTTTGTGGTCTGTTTGTGTCTCTGTGTTGGTTTTTGTGTCTCTTTGTGTTGTTTTGTGTCTCTTTGTGGTGGTTTTGTTTCTCTTTGTGGTGGTTTTGTGTCTCTTTGTGGTGGTTTTGTGTCTGTTTGTGTTGTTTTGTGTTCTGTTTGTGGTGGTTTTGTGTCTGTTTGTGTTGTTTTGTGTTTATTTGTGTTGTTTTGTGTCTCTTTGTGTTTTGTGTTTATTTGTGTTGTTTTGTTTCTCTTTGTGGTCTGTTTGTGTCTCTTTGTGTTGTTTTGTGTCTCTTTGTGTTGTTTTGTGTCTCTTTGTGCTGGTTTTGTGTCTCTTTGTGTTGTTTTTGTGTTTATTTGTGTTGTTTTGTGTCTCTTTGTGTTGGTTTTGTGTCTCTTTGTGCTGTTTTGTGTCTCTTTGTGTTGTTATTTTTTTAATGTTTTGTTTTGCCTGCTAAAGACAGCAGTCACTTCATGTTTAGTGATCATCTGTGTGCCAGTGCTTTTGAGGTTTGTAAGTTAGAAAACAACAGAAATAACTACAGTAACAGTAACATTTGATTTCAGAGTATTTGGTCAAGTGATATGTTACTGTCTCTTTCGCTTGGTTGCGACACAGAGACGTCTCGGCCAGTAGCAATTCAGTTGATATCAGTCTGACACACACTCCTCTACTGAGCATCCAGCAGCCATGACACACTCAATATACACCTTATAATTAACGAGACACAAAACTTTTTCCAACACACGTAGATCATAAACTCACGAATATAACGACTCATTGAACTCAGCAGAGAAATTAAAATGTTATAATTCTTTTTATCCACAAAATCTGCTGCTCTTTGTTCACTGTTGTTTGTTTATTGGCCAGTCTCTCTAATATGGCGGCGCTGTTGACGTATCCTGCAGCGGGCTGACACACTCAGTCCAGCGTCCACATGTATATGTGTACGGTCCTGTACGTCCGCCGGTTACAGTGCCGTGCACACTCCGACCACATGAGAACAAATCCAGATGCAGCTGACAGCTTGGAGAGAAGAAGAGGTGAAAACTAAAGATCTTTGAGTGTTTGATGTCTGTCTGTGTGTCTGCAGCCTCGGGGTGTGTTGGATATCTTCTCCTGTCCGTCCCTCTCTACTGCACATATGGAGGGCTGTGGGGGCACAGTGTGTGTGTGTGTGTATGTGTGTGTGTGTGTGTGTGTGTGTGTGTGTGAGAGAAGCAGCAGAGAATGAAATTAAACTCTCAGAGGCCCGGTCCAAGATGGCCGCTACGCCCTAATAACCGTGGTGATGGAGCGAGGCTAATGAGCGTGCGCGGTCGTCGGGGGCGACGGCTGTTTGAGCCCATAGTTGGTAGTTTGTCAGTTTATTGACTCTGAGGTTGTTTATTGTTTGTTGTTGTTGTTCATCAGTCCCAAATGTTTCAGTTGGTCCTTTGTTCCATATCTTGTCTGAAGACAAGTCAAAACTTTGATCCAGATTAAGATGTTTTCAGTCTATTGTAAGGGTAAGTTAAGGATGTTTTTAAGGGACGGTAGTCTGGTACTTTTTGTGTTGGTTACTTGTCTCTTTGTGTTGTTTTGTGTCTCTTTGTGTTGGTTTTGTGTCTCGTTGTGTTGTTTTTGTGTCTCTGTGTTGTTTTGTGTCTCTTTGTGTTGTTTTGTGTCTCTTTGTGTTGGTTACTTGTCTCTTTGTGTTGGTTTTGTGTCTGTGTTGTTTTGTGTCTCTTTGTGTTGGTTACTTGTCTCTGTGTTGGTTTTGTGTCTCTTTGTGTTGTTTTGTGTCTCTTTGTGTTGTTTTGTGTCTCTTTGTGGTTTGTTTGTGTCTCTTTGTGTTGTTTTGTGTCTCTTTGTGTTGTTTTGTGTCTCTGTGTTGTTTTGTGTCTCTTTGTGGTCTGTTTGTGTCTCTTTGTGTTGTTTTGTGTCTCTGTGTTGTTTTGTGTCTCTTTGTGGTCTGTTTATGTCTCTTTGTGTGGTTTTGTGTCTCTTTGTGGTCGTTTTGTGTCTCTTTGTGTTGTTTTGTGTCTCTGTTTTGGTTTTGTGTCTCTTTGTGTTTTGTGTCTCTTTGTGTTGTTTTGTGTCTCTTTGTGGTGGTTTTGTGTCTCTGTGTTGGTTTTGTGTGTCTTTGTGTTGTTTTGTGTCTCTTTGTGTTTTGTGTCTCTTTGTGTTGTTTTGTATCTCTTTGTGGTGGTTTTGTGTCTTATTGTGGTGGTTTTATGTCTCTTTGTGTTTTGTGTCTCTTTGTGTTGTTTTGTGTCTCTTTGTGGTGGTTTTATGTCTCTTTGTGTTTCTTTGTGTTGTTTTGTGTCTCTTTGTGTTGTTTTGTGTCTGTTTGTGGTGGTTTTGTGTCTTATTGTGGTGGTTTTGTGTCTCTGTGTTGTTTTGTATCTCTTTGTGGTGGTTTTGTGTCTTATTGTGGTGGTTTTGTCTCTTTGTGTTGTTTTGTGTCTCTTTGTGTTGGTTACTTGTCTCTTTGTGTTGTTTTGTGTCTCTTTGTGTTGTTTTGTGTCTCTGTGTTGTTTTGTGTCTCTTTGTGTTGGTTACTTGTCTCTTTGTGTTGGTTTTGTGTCTCTTTGTGTTGTTTTGTGTCTCTTTGTGTTGTTTTGTGTCCTGTTTGTGTCTCTTTGTGTTGTTTTGTGTCTCTGTGTTGTTTTGTGTCTCTTTGTGGTCTGTTTGTGTCTCTTTGTGTGGTTTTGTGTCTCTTTGTGTTGGTTTTGTGTCTCTTTGTGTTTTGTGTCTCTTTGTGTTGTTTTGTGTCTCTTTGTGGTGGTTTTTGTGTCTCTTTGTGTTGGTTTTGTGTCTCTTTGTGTTGGTTTTGTGTGTCGTGTTGTTTTGTGTCTCTTTGTGTTTTGTGTCTCTTTGTGTTGTTTTGTATCTCTTTGTGGTGGTTTTGTGTCTTATTGTGGTTTTGTGTCTCTTTGTGTTTTGTGTCTCTGTGTTGTTTTGTGTCTCTTTGTGGTGGTTTTATGTCTCTTTGTGTTTTGTGTCTCTTTGTGTTGTTTTTGTGTCTCTTTGTGTTGTTTTGTGTCTGTTTGTGGTGGTTTTTGTGTCTTATTGTGGTGGTTTTGTGTCTCTGTGTTGTTTTTGTATCTCTTTGTGGTGGTTTTGTGTCTTATTGTGGTGGTTTTGTCTCTTTGTGTTGTTTTGTGTCTCTTTGTGTTGGTTACTTGTCTCTTTGTGTTGGTTTTGTGTGTCGTGTTGTTTTGTGTCTCTTTGTGTTTTGTGTCTCTTTGTGTTGTTTTGTATCTCTTTGTGGTGGTTTTGTGTCTTATTGTGGTTTTGTGTCTCTTTGTGTTTTGTGTCTCTGTGTTGTTTTGTGTCTCTTTGTGGTGGTTTTATGTCTCTTTGTGTTTTGTGTCTCTTTGTGTTGTTTTGTGTCTCTTTGTGTTGTTTTGTGTCTGTTTGTGGTGTTTTGTGTCTTATTGTGGTGGTTTTGTGTCTCTGTGTTGTTTTTGTATCTCTTTGTGGTGGTTTTGTGTCTTATTGTGGTGGTTTTGTCTCTTTGTGTTGTTTTGTGTCTCTTTGTGTTGGTTACTTGTCTCTTTGTGTTGGTTTTGTGTCTCTTTGTGTTGTTTTGTGTGTCTTTGTGTTGGTTTTTGTGTCTCTTTGTGTTGGTTACTTGTCTCTTTGTGTTGGTTTTGTGTCTCTTTGTGTTGTTTGTGTCTCTTTGTGTTGGTTTTGTGTCTCTGTGTTGTTTTGTGTCTCTTTGAGGTCTGTTTGTGTCTCTTTGTGTTGTTTTGTGTATCTTTGTGTTGTTTTGTGTCTCTTTGTGTTGTTTTGTGTCTCTCTGTGGTCGTTTTGTGTCTCTTTGTGTTGTTTTGTGTCTCTGTTTTTGGTTTTGTGTCTCTGTTTTGGTTTTGTGTCTCTTGTGTTTTGTGTCTCTTTGTGTTGTTTTGTATCTGTTTGTGTTGGTTTTTGTGTCTCTTTGTGTTGTTTTGTGTCTCTTTGTGTTGTTTTGTGTCTCTTGTGGTTGTTTTGTATCTCTTTGTGTTGGTTTTGTGTCTCTTTGTGTTGTTTTGTGTCTCTTTGTGGTCGGTTTGTGTCTCTTTGTGTTGTTTTGTGTCTCTGTTTTGGTTTTGTGTCTCTTTGTGGTGGTTTTGTGTCTCTTTGTGTTTTGTGTCTCTTTGTGTTGTTTTGTATCTCTTTGTATTGGTTTTGTGTCCTGTTTGTGTTTTGTGTCTCTTTGTGTTGTTTTGTGTCTCTTTGTGTTTTGTGTCTCTTTGTGTTGTTTTGTATCTCTTTGTGTTGGTTTCGTGTCTGTTTGTGGTGGTTTTTGTGTCTTATTGTGGTGGTTTTGTGTCTCTTTGTGTTGTTTTGTATCTGTTTGTGGTAGTTTTGTGTCTCTTTGTGTTGTTTTTGTGTCTCTTTGTGTTGTTTTGTGTCTCTGTGTTGTTTTGTGTCTCTTTGTGGTGGTTTTGTGTCTCTTTGTGTTGTTTTTGTGTCTGTTTGTGGTCTGTTTGTGTCTCTTTGTGTTGTTTTGTGTCTCTGTGTTGTTTTGTGTCTCTTTGTGGTCTGTTTGTGTCTCTTTGTGTGTGGTTTTGTGTCTCTTTGTGTTGGTTTTGTGTCTCTTTGTGTTTTGTGTCTCTTTGTGTTGTTTTGTGTCTCTTTGTGGTGGTTTTGTGTCTCTTTGTGTTGGTTTTGTGTGTCGTGTTGTTTTGTGTCTCTTTGTGTTGTTTTGTATCTCTTTGTGGTGGTTTTATGTCTTATTGTGGTTTTGTGTCTCTTTGTGTTTTGTGTCTCTGTGTTGTTTTGTGTCTCTTTGTGGTGGTTTTATGTCTCTTTGTGTTTTGTGTCTCTTTGTGTTGTTTTGTGTCTCTTTGTGTTGTTTTGTGTCTGTTTGTGGTGGTTTTGTGTCTTATTGTGGTGGTTTTTGTGTCTCTGTGTTGTTTTGTATCTCTTTGTGGTGGTTTTGTGTCTTATTGTGGTGGTTTTGTCTCTTTGTGTTGTTTTGTGTCTCTTTGTGTTGGTTACTTGTCTCTTTGTGTTGGTTTTGTGTCTCTTTGTGTTGTTTTGTGTCTCTTTGTGTTGGTTACTTGTCTCTTTGTGTTGGTTTTGTGTCTCTTTGTGTTGTTTTGTGTCTCTTTGTGTTGGTTTTGTGTCTCTGTGTTGTTTTGTGTCTCTTTGTGGTCTGTTTGTGTCTCTTTGTGTTGTTTTGTGTCTCTGTGTTGTTTTGTGTCTCTTTGTGGTGGTTTTGTGTCTCTTTGTGTTGTTTTGTGTCTCTTTGTGGTCTGTTTGTGTAATCTTTGTGTTGTTTTGTGTCTCTTTGTGTTGTGTTGTGTCTCTCTGTGGTCGTTTTGTGTCTCTTTGTGTTGTTTTTGTGTGTCTGTTTTGGTTTTGTGTCTCTGTTTTGGTTTTGTGTCTCTTTGTGTTTTGTGTCTCTTTGTGTTGTTTTGTGTCTCTTTGTGTTGTTTTGTGTCTCTTTGTGTTGTTTTGTATCTCTTTGTGTTGGTTTTGTGTCTCTTTGTGTTGTTTTTGTGTCTCTTTGTGGGTCGGTTTGTGTCTCTTTGTGTTGTTTTGTGTCTCTTTGTGGTGGTTTTGTGTCTCTTTGTGTTTTGTGTCTCTTTGTGTTGTTTTGTATCTCTTTGTGTTGGTTTTGTGTCTGTTTGTGTTTTGTGTCTCTTTGTGTTGTTTTGTGTCTCTTTGTGTTTTGTGTCTCTTTGTGTTGTTTTGTATCTCTTTGTGGTGGTTTCGTGTCTGTTTGTGGTGGTTTTGTGTCTTATTGTGGTGGTTTTGTGTCTCTTTGTGTTGTTTTGTATCTGTTTGTGGTAGTTTTGTGTCTCTTTGTGTTGTTTTGTGTCCTACTGTGTTGTTTTGTGTCTCTTGTGGTGGTTTTGTGTCTCTTTGTGTTGTTTTGTGTCTCTGTTTTGGTTTTGTGTCCTCTTTGTGTTGTTTTGTATCTGTTTGTGTTGGTTTATGTCGTCTCTCTTGTGTTGTTTTGTATCTCTTTGTGGTGGTTTTGTGTCTGTTTGTGGTGGTTTTGTGTCTTATTGTGGTGGTTTTGTGTCTCTTTGTGTTGTTTTGTGTCTCTTTGTGTTGTTTTGTATCTCTTTGTGGTGGTTTTGTGTCTCTTTGTGGTGGTTTTGTGTCTTATTGTGGTGGTTTTTGTGTCTCTTTGTGGTGGTTTTGTGTCTCTTTGTGGTTTATAACTCGGTAACAGCAGAACGACCAAAACCTTAAAACTGAACAGAGAGAGGTGTCTGTAATTAGAGCACTACTGTTAACTCAGCAATGTACACACACACACACACACACACACACACACACAGTGTAACACACTCCCTGATGACCTGGTGTGTCCAGGTTCATGACTGTCGCTGATTCAGGGACTTTACCTTTTCCCTGTGTTTGTGTGTGTGTGTGTGTGTGTTCAGGTGCAGTCAGCTCTTTGTTCTGTCTCGTCAGGGTTTTAATGAAGCTCACAGATTAAACACACACACACATACACACACACACACACACACACCACACACACATTGAAGTCAGGTGTGTGTGTGTGTGTGTGTTGAAGGTCCTCAGTGAGTTAATTATTTCTCTTCAAACCTCTGAGACTTCCTTCCTTTATTTCCTTCCTCTCTTCCTGTTTCCTGTCCCTCTTCTTTTTCTTCTTCTCTCCGTCTGAGTCGACTTCAGAGAAAACTTTAGCTGCTTGTCTGTTTCATTCATCCATTCATTCATTCATTCAGCCATCATGCGTTCATATTAGTTAGGGACTGAAGTGAGTCAGCAGTGAGATGAGGTGATTCAAACATGGATGAAGATGATTTCTGTTTCTGTGACCTGACGTGGTCCCCTCTGTACCTGACGTGGTCCACCTGTACCTGACGTGGTCCCACCTGTACCTGACGTGGTCCCACCTGTGCTGACGTGGTCCCACCTGTGCCTGACGTGGTCCCCTCTGTACCTGACGTGATCCCGCCTGTACCTGACGTGGTCCCACCTGTACCTGACGTGGTCCCACCTGTACCTGACGAGGGTCCCACCTGTGCCTGACGTGGTCCCCTCTGTACCTGACGTGATCCCGCCTGTACCTGACGTGGTCCCACCTGTACCTGACGTGGTCACGTCTAGGGCGACCTTTGACTTCATTTTTGAAAATTGAAGCTTCGAGCTCAGATCGATCTGAAAGTCGTGTTTACTTTTGATTAAACACTAAAAAATAAAAACCCTCGGCGCACTGCAGAGCAAGCAGACAGATGTGCGAATCAGAGCAGCATGTGTCACTGACACCAGACTCAGAGCACAGCGGACCGGTGGAAAATGTCACCATCAGTATATTATATTACTGTTTGATTACTTTATTATTCATAATTTATTATTATAATTAAAATAGAACTTTTACATTAATTTCAATTCATTATTTATATTAAAATTATATCTATTGTGTGGTGTGCGTGTGTGTGTGGTGTGTGGTAAGAGTAAATACGCAGTGCTCACACTGCAGAGAATAAAAACAGGAAACAGTGACACGCCCCTTAATACAGTCATTTGTCTCTCAGTGAACCACATTTCAGCAGCTCTTCTTCTGTGGTGTTTAATGATGTTGTCCTGACCCTGCGAGGTAATGAAAGAGCTGGAGCGTCCACATGTCTCCAGTGACATCAGAATGAATCCGGCTCGCAACGCGTCTTTAACAAAAAGCATAATCTGTGTTGCTTTAATCTTTTTTCTATAAATCCACATCACAGGCTGAATTATCTGCAGCAAACTTTCTCTGTTCACCGTCACACAGCAGCACTTCCTACGTGTGTTTGTGCTCGGTCTGGCTCAGATTAAAGCGTTAGTGAAAGGAGATGCCGCGCTGGGCCCCGGTGGCCTCTGGGATTAACGCGCCGCCTTCAGACGCAGCGTCTGCAAACCCAGCGGGGATTAAAGGAGCCGGATTAAGACTCCTTTTGTTTAACGTGTAAGATGAGATAGAAGCTGTGGAGGAGGATTGGTGTGTGTGAGAGAACACAGAGGGAGGCCGCTGTCACCGAGATCCTAATCTCCCCCGCTCCCTGAACTCCTCTGAGGACCATTCTTCAGCTGCTGCTTGCAGGTTGCGTTCACTGACACACAGAGTCCTCTGTAAATGCCGCCTCACTGAAAACTAACCTTTCAACCATGTTGATCAGGGAACAGAACCCTGCGGCTCCACTCCGCCGATACATCTAATTAGGATTAGTTGGGTTCTCTGACAGTTCTACAGTTCGGATGTTCGACTCGCTTCATTTGGGACAGTTCTGTTGTTCGTGATACGTCCGTGCTGGAGACAGAGTCGTCTGTGCGTCTCAGCAATCTCAGGAACGCCGTGAAGGAATTAGAAGTAATATCGCTTATCGCAATAATTTCTGACATAAACATCAGGTCAATAAACATCAGGCCGAACATCAGGCCAATAAACATCAGGCCGATAACATCAGGCCGATAAACATCAGGTCGATAAACATCAGGCCGAACATCAGGCCAAATAAACATCAGGCCGATAAACATCAGGCCGATAAACATTTGGCCGATAAACATCAGGCCGATAAACATCAGGCGATAAACATCAGGCCGATAAACATCAGGCCAACATCAGGCCGATAAACATCAGGCCAATAAACATTTGGCCGATAAACATCAGGCCGATAAACATCAGGCCGATAAACATCAGGCCAATAAACATCAGGCCGATAAACATCAGGCCGATAAACATCAGGCCGATAAATATCACATCCAGGCCGATAAACATCAGGCCGATAAACATCACATCAGGTCTTCATCATCATCATCATCATCATCATCACCATCCTCCTCTGTCTCAGCGCTAACATTTAATCCTGATTAAAGTCATGTTGTGTTTCTGATGTTCACCTGTAGTTCGGGGTCATATGGGGGGCGGGGGCAGTGAGGCAGGTATGAAGAGTCACACCTGTTGCTTGATTTGGTTCAGTCAGAGCTGTGGAATATGAAATCAGCCTGTCCAGCTGAACACAGACTCCAGCTTACACACTTCTTCAGATACAAATGTTTGAAGTTAGCGATTAGCGCTGGGCAGGAAACAATCCATGTCGCTGCAGTGAACCATTCAGCATGAGTATCACCACCTGTAGCTGACACATGAACACGTGTGGTTAATGGAAGTTTGTGTGAAAAGTCTTGTCTTAGAAAATAACTCAGGTAAAGGTAATTATTATTTTTAATATTTATTGTAAACCGCTGAAAACCTTTATTTCTACATGTGCTCCTGAACGTGATCAAATATATGAGTCCACATTCAGCACATGTGAGTTTGACCTCTGGGAGATATTCACAGACTCTGAGATGTTGATCAGTGTGAGTGAATCTTATATGTCCTGTCACGTTGACGGTGACGTGTTGAGACTGAAACGCTGAAGATACGTTTAACATTTAAAGAGTGGCTGTAAAGTAGCTGCTGCAGTGACGTCTGATACGAGTCTGCACTGACGTGGATGTAAACCGCGACCTGATTGGTTGGTGGAGTCACAAAGCCATTCAGAGTTCATTCTAGTTATTTATGCTTGACGTTTTTCCTCCCACCTCCTCCTTCGGTTAAATTCAGATAAAACTCTTTGATTCCAACCTCTGGTTTCTGATTCGTGTTGGCAAGGTCGTCCGAACTTCCTGTAACCGTCTGAGGAATAAAACTGAACTCTGAGCTTCAGAGACACGCTTTCATTTCCTCTCCTTTAGATCACTGTACAACAAACCCCCCTCTTAATGTTTTCATATGGCTTAATGTCCCTCTAAATCACAGTGCCCTCATAAACCTGCACAGAGCTGCAGGTCCCCCACAGGGCAGGAGCCTGTTGTAGAAGCTATTCAACTATTAAATTACATGATATTAGAATAAACTGCATTTTATTATATTACACTTTACTATCTTATGATACGTTACGTTATTTTATAGTATGTTGTTACGTTACGTGACATCACCATTACGTTATACATTACACTTTAATATATTATGTTACGTTAGGTTGTAATTTGTTGGTACACTATGTTGTGTTACATGATGTTACCCTGACTATCTCGCTACGTTACATTATGTTACGTCATGTTGTGTTATATCATAATAAACATATACGTTACTTCACGTCACGTTACATCACATAATGTTTTTATGATGTTATTACATCACATCACATCATAACACATCAGTCCGTTCACTATGAATCAAACTTTATTTTATCATCCTGACCATCCTGGGACCTTAATGGCGCCCACAGTGCTCAGGTGAGGGCGGGGCTTTATAAGAAGGTAGAGACCCAGGTGTCCAACTGTCGCCGCGCTGAAAAAATAAAAACTCCACATATGTCCTGAGGCAGAGTCAACTTCAGTCCTGCAGAGGACACTGACCACCGTGAGGACAGGGGCGGGTTTCAGGGGGACACCTCAGAGTTCTTGTTCAGCATGTGACTGTTGTCATAGTAACGGAGCGTCTCCGTAGCAGCAGGCAGTTTTTTTCCCCTTCTCCTCAGATTAACTAAATTATTTCTGCGACATCAGATTATAAAAACAGTCAGCGTGTCTTCAGCAGATTACAACACACCGCTGACAGTGTGTGTGTGTGTGTGTGTAATCCCTGTCCAGAGATGTCAGTCTGATTAGTGTTGTGGTCCAAATCCCTGATCATATTCATAGGATTATTGTTTGAAGATGTGTATGTGAAGACAGACTGAAGTAATGAGACAGGGATTACTGAGTGTGTGTGTGTGTGTGTGTGTTTTATCAGTATAATCTGTGTTAAGATGCTTCCTGCCTGTTCAGCAGCTCTCTTACTTAAAACAAAAACATGTGTGTGACTCTGTCGCTGTGAGGACCGGCTCATCTTCCTCAATACAGAATGAGTCTTTACATGTCTGACGTTTATTTCCTCTCCCATTTGGCGCCGTTCTGACACACAACAACGCTGCAGACGCTCCTGCGTCATTTTATATTATACAGGTACTGTCACACACCCCGCTTTTAAAAGACCCGACACCAATAAACTGCCAACTGGTTCATTTAAAAAAAAAAAAAATGATGTGAAACAGCGGTGGCTCTTCCTTCAAGTCCAAAGCTCCCCTGACTCAGTGAGTCTTCAACGCCACATTTCAAAGCTCTGTCGATTTACAGGTGATGACATTTCAAACCCAGTTTGATTTGTAATGAAATGAAACCATTTTAAAACGTTGTAGAGAAAAGTGTCAGCAGTGTGAACTGGCTGGTCTGAGCTGGTCACACTCAGCTCGTCAAATGGCCGGCAGCTGGTTTTAAAGCACTGTCACCTGTTTCAACAGCCAATCAGCTTGTAGTGAAGTCCGCTGGTCAAGTCACAGTGACCACAGACGGCGTGTTGGCTTGCTGTCAACGTTACAGTTTAGAAGCACAGAGAGTTGTTGACTAGAGATGATACGCCGTCTCACGGTGGTCACTTCCTGTCGACGTTACAGATCAGAAGCACAGAGAGTCGTTGACTAGAGATGATACACCGTCTCATGGTGGTCACTTCCTGTCAACGTTACAGATCAGAAGCGCAGAGAGTTGTTGACTAGAGATGATACACCGTCTCATGGTGGTCACTTCCTGTCGACGTTACAGATCAGAAGCACAGAGTAGTCGTATGACTAGAGATGATACGCCGTCTCATGGTGGTCACTTCCTGTGAACCGCTGTAACATCGTTAGAAGTGCACGTAATTATTTCTTGTTGTTAAATTATATTTTGTAAATTTTATTTATCATTTAAGATGCTTGTTGAGTGTTTGTGAATTTTATGTCTGAGTTATTTTTGATGTTTCCTGTGGAAATGACCTTCATGCCCATGGCCCTCTTCTGTCCCTCCTGGGTTTCCCTAGCTCCTTCTCTCTGCCCCCTCACAGTGCTGAGGGTTCCTCTGTAAACTGAGCGCTTTATGTTGTTCAGCGTTTGCAGCTGTGTTTTGTTGTGACTGCTGATATGAGTTTTGTAGAGTTTGTTTTTGTTGACTTTTTGCCACCATTTGTGTTGCAGCGAGGCGCCTTGTGTCACGTGATCAGCAGAGCGCCGCGCTTTTAATGTCTGATTTCTGGTGTAAAATGTTGTTATTCTGTGTGTTTGTTTCAGTGTTGGTCAGCTGGTTTGCGTTAATGCTCGTCTCTGGGTGTCGGCGTAGAACGTGTCACACTGTACTCGATGCTCGTCTCACAGATATAACTAAAGCGAGCTAACAGCTGCCGCCTTTGGTGAAGATAAAATTCAGGTTAACCGCAGCCGCGTCTGTGCTGTTGACTGTCCGGGTGGCTGCTGTGACCTCGTGGTTTAGTTCCGCCTCTTTTGTTCCGTCAGCATCACGTTATAAATAAACATTTACATAATCGATAATGGACAGTCACGACTCGATGCCAAATCGTCACTGACAACAGGAAGTCTTGTGACAGAGGCAGTCTGATTTGTGTGACGTTGACACGGTGTGCTCTGCGAATGACATACAGCGACATGTTAGTGTGTTCTGTACTGTCGCAGAGAGGACGCAGGAAGTGGTACAGAATTTACAAAACATTATCTCCAGCACTCAAAACAGGAAGTATCATCTGAGTTTTCTGTCGGCGTCCGACGGTCGTGGCCGTGTAGCATCGTGGCAGGCAGAGAGGCGGAGGGTCGTCACTGCTGACACCTTTGTACCGAATGTCTTCAAACACAGAATCAAACACAGCGAGCTGGTCCACTCCCTTTAATATCTGATCAGGAGTGAATATCAGTGTTAACATTAAACACCTGCCCACAGCTCTGAGACAGGGACCCGGTCCCTCTGTCTGTCCGTCTGTCCGTGTGTGTGTGTGTGTGTGTATGTGTGTGTGTGTGTGTGTGTTTTCAGTGCCGTTGGTGGAACCAAAGAAAGGAAGGAAGGATAAATATTTTATTAAGATTTTAACGCTTTCTTTTTATCATAATCATTATGATAATTATCTGAAAAGTGCTGCCAGATAACAGATAACACACACACACACACACACACACACACACACACACACAGTAAAGCCTACAGGGACTTCAGGCCCAGAAGCTGCTATTTAACCTATATTACTACAGTAAATATTCATACGCAGCTAATATCTGTGTGTGTGTGTGTGTGTGTGTGTGTGTGTGTGTGTGTGTGTGTGCGTGTGTGTGTGTGTTTAAATATTCATGTTTTTTTTCTGGATTCAGCTGCTCAGAGTTTGAAAGCAGGTGTTCTCTGAATCACAGCGAAATAAAACACGACAAGAACCGACCAATCAGCAAGCAGCTGAGTCCAGACCTCTGATGGTCTCCAACTTTAACTGGTTTCAGTCCAGTTGGTCCAGTTAAATCAGTTAAACCAGTTGGTCCAGTTAAACCAGGTAAACCAGTTGGTCCAGTTAAACCACTTGGGCTGGTAAAACCAGTCGGATCCACTTAAAACCAGTTGATCCAGTTAAATCAGTTGGTCCAGTTAAACCAGTCGGTCCCAAGAGAAACCCACGATGTCCGAGGATGAGTCCCACAGTGCTGTGTCGTCCTCCTCTGATGAGCCCTTATCCTCTCTTGACTCGCTGAGCGACGTAAACTCATCTGCTAAACTAGCTAACGGCTAGCGGGCTAAAGTGCACACTCGTTAAAGGCTGCTTAAGTAGCTAGCTAGATGCTAAAGGACTAAAACGTCCACATGGTTCCCTCTGCAACTTTGTACGCTCCGTGTTCACAGTCACTTCTGTTTGGTCCTTTCTCCTGCTAACTGTTAGCTGCTAATGTTGTTCCCTTTTTTTCTTCTTAAAGTTGATATACGGATACATCCATATCATTGTGTATCCGGCATATCGGATATCGGCAAACCATCCAGTACCGTGCATCCCTAGATCTGGTATTGTGTCTAACTTCAGTGGATCAGAATATATGAGGTCTGGAAGTTTTGAACGTTCACCACTGATGGGACCCTGATGAGGACTGTCGGTCCACCGATGGACCCTGATGAGGACTGTCGGTCCACCGGTGGACCCTGATGAGGACTGTCGGTCCACTAGGAACAGTCTCAGTCGGGGGGGCGACTCTTCAGAACCTTTAATTTCATGTTTTAAGGACAAAAAATATTTTAGCTTTCTTCTGGTCTTGTTTTCTATTTTCACTTTATTCCTAATTCAGCTGACGGCCTCCTGGTTTTAACTTTGTTACTCTGAACTTTGTCACGAGCCGATGGTTTGATTTTCTCTGTCCAATCTGACTGTCATCTGGCGGGCGCTGTATTCACTGCCGTCTGTAAACACCAGCACTGCTGGCAGGCAGCGAGTGACTCCACGCGGCGGTCCAGCTGAGCGCGCTCAGTGTGCATCGACCTCTTGCTTTCTGAGACGTCTTTGTGCTGAGGACGAGTTTTTTGGGTCACTGTGTGTGTGTGTGTGTGTGTGTGTGTGTGTGTGTGTGTGTGTGTGTGTGTCCTCGGGCTGCTCCAGACTCTTAATATGCCACCAGACTCTGATTAATGATTGGCTGTATGTGTGTCAGAGCGTAACCGCGGGAAACCAAGAACCACCTCTGGGATTGGTTGAGGTTAAGGAGAGGTTAAAGACACACAGAGACGGAGACGGACGGGTTACATCACTTCCTCCTGAGGATACTCTGAGAGCTGAGACAACTTTTTAGTGACTGAAACTAGAACTATCGAACGTAAATGATTTATTGATGACTGATTGATTGAAACATATTTAAGTGGAAATGTTAATTTAACGTGGTTTCGAAAACCTTCAACATGAAAACTAAACAAAGAACACTTTGCCACCGGTGAAGGACGTGCTGCTGTGCCGTTGGAGGCCAGTCGGCCCTGTCCTTTCCTGCACAGAGCATCTGTGTTGGCAGTCCAATCCAGTTTTTCATCCAGCAGCTCCCAGGTAATCTGTAGATCTGTATCAGCTCCACATGGACACCATTGATGCTCACAGGCTCCAGGTGAGGGCCTGGGCTTCCTGAAGTCCACAACCATCTCCTTAGTCTTGGTGGTATTGAGGTGGAGGTGGTTGGAATCGCACCCTGCAACAAAGTGCTGAATCAGTTTCCTGCACTCCTCCTGTCCACTACTGATACAGCCCACAATAGCCGTGTCGTCCACGAACTTTTGCACGTGGCAAGACTCCGAGTTGTATTGGAAGTCCAGGGTGAACAGGACCAGAGAGAGCACAGTCCCCTGCGGCGCTCCTGTGCTGCTGACCACCGTGTCAGACCTGCAGTCCAGTTCCGACATACTGAGGTCTGCCTGTCAGGTAGTCTGTGATCCATGCCACCAGGTGTGAGCCTACTCCCATATCAGTCAGTTTGTGCCTGAGCAAGCTGAGGCTGGACAGTGTTGAAGGCGCTGGAGAAGTCCAGAAATGTAAGTTACCAAAACTCCAAAATAATTCTTAATATTTGGGTTCAGGCCCGACTAATGTCTGTGAGTGTTTATGTCATGATTAGATCAAAAAAGAGTCACGACCACACTGTTTGTGTAACGAGGTCTGGGATGAGTGTGGACACAGTTTGTGTTTGATGATGTCATTTTAACGGTAACAAGGATTCAGGCTCTTTAATAATGAAGAGATGTTACAAACACTGACCCAGAATCAGAGACAGACAGGTAGAGACAGAGGGTGGTGGAGGACGGGGTGTCTGAGTGTCCCCCAGGCCTCGCTCGCAGCAGATTAGCATTAGTGGTCGACCGCCGTGAGCGAGCTGCAGGCGACAGAGGGGAGTGCTCCTAATGCTGTGCGTGTGTGTGTTAGTGTGTGTTCTTCTGTCTCTGTGAGGACCAGACTGAGTTTTTACACCAACACAGTGAGGACATTTGTGTGAAGTGAGGACGTCTTTGTAGGGCTGGTCGGTATATCGGTATGTTACAATATACCGATATATTTTCAAGCAAGAGATAGATTGAGACAAAACCGTTTATATTGGATATAGGGTCAAGTTGCGCCACATAACGCACACCACTGTGCATCTCTCCTCTCTCACTCTCTCCACACAGCTCCGCCTCCTCACATCACTCACAGGTTCTCCATCAACACTCAGGAGGACACAGAGCTGCTCCTCTGTTTTAATGTCTGTTCATTAGTCGACAGTGCAACATCGGTCTATATGTTGCACAAGCTACGCTAAATCAGTCTGTGAGATGAATGAAGTTACCGCAGTAGCACACATATAATGCTGTCGGCCTTTGCCTCTGGAACTTTTAGCTGCGTCCGGTCAAGCGCTGATTTGTTGTTGTGTTTTGTGTGTAACATGCTTCTGTTATCAGTTTAGATGCCCAGTGCCCACGCCTGAGCTGCGCACCTACTCCCTCCGAAATAAATCCAAAAGCTGGGACGCCCGCCGTCAAGCGGGTAGCAGTGGCGTCCTAGTTGACCGCCAGCGAACCCCGCTTCTTCCCCCTCAAACAAGCCATGTGTTGTGAGACTCTCCTCACCTCTGTCTGCCAGGAGACCAGAGAGAAATGTTTTGAAAAGTCTCTCTGTGTTCAGCTCTCAGTACGTCTGTAGCTTCTAACTGAATCTCCGTATTAGAATTTATGTGAAGTTGCTGCTCGAAAAACTCCATATTTCCTTATTTTGTTGCTTCACAATAAAAGTTTTTATATGTGAGGACAATTGTGTAAAGTGAGGATGTCTTTGTAATGTGAGGACATTTGTGTAAAGTGAGGACATTTGTGTGAAGTGAGGACATTTGTGTAAAGTGAGGACATTTGTGTGAAGTGAGGACATTTTGTGTAACGTGAGGACATTTGTGTAAAGTGAGGACATTTGTGTGAAGTGAGGACCATTCTCATCTCATCTCACCTCATCTCACCTCATCTCACCTCATCTCACCTCACCTTATCTCACCCTTATCTCACCTCATCTTATCTCACCTCACCTCATCTCACCTTATCTCACCTCACCTCATCTCACCTCATCTCACCTCACCTCATCTCACCTCATCTCCACCTCACCTTATCTCACCTCATCTCACCTCATCTCATCTCACCTCATCTCATCTCACCTCACCTCACCTTATCTCACGTCATCTCACGTCATCTCACCTCACCTCATATAATCTCACCTCATCTCACCTCACCTCACCTCATCTCATTTCACCTCACCGTATCTCACCCTCATCTCATTTCACCTCACCCGTATCTCACCTCATCTCATTTCACCTCACCTCATCTCATCTCACCTCACCTTAATCTCCACCTCATCTCATCTCACCTCAACTTATCTCACCTCACCTCACCTCACCTCATCTCATGTCATCTCACCTTACCTCACCTCACCTCATCTCATGTCACCTCACCTCACCTCACCTCACCTCACCTCACCTCACCTTATCTCATCTCACCTCATCTCACCTGTCCTGACCTCATGTTATTTTATTTCACCTCATCTCATTTCATCTCTGCAGCCACCAGTTGCATCTTTTGCTGCCAGATTCTGAGTTTTGTTCATCTCTCTGCTGCCCTGAAGCCAAGCTGCCTCACACCTGCTGCTTGTGTGTTACTCTGTGTGTGTGTATGTGTGTGTGTGTGTGTGTGTGTGTGTAGTATTGTATGTGAGTCCTGTGGGAGAAGACCTTTTCAGCCTCTGCCAGGCTGAATGATCTCCCCCTCCGTCTCTGCTGGAGGTTAGAGATGACCTTCTGTATGCTGGGGTGAGGAGGGGTGAGGGAGGGGGGATGTCAGAGGGTGAGATGGAGACTCGGGTGTACTCTTCATCAGCTGGAGGTGTCATCCCTGACATTTACACAGCTCAGTGTGTTGGTGTGTCGTCCAGTGGTTGTTGGATTAATCGTGTGCTGATTTGTTTAGACTCGTCTCCTTTCTCTCTTTCTCTGTTTCAGTTTGTTAACGTCAGAGAGCGTTTTTGTCTTTTATGAGTCTGAATGTGACCAAAAGTAACTCTCTCTGTCCAAAGGGTCCAAACGTTCTCTTATCAAATTTCATCTGTGTTTTTTTAATGTTATTTTTTGCACATTGTTCAGACCTGGTGTTCAACACATCAGTCGATCAACCAATCAGTTAATTAACCCTAACAACAGAGATCCAACAGACAGCCGCAGGAGATGATGTGTGATCTGACAGAACCTTACGTGGTGTGCTAATGTGAGATCCTTGTTTTTATAATCCTGTATATATCTATTTAAAATAAGAATGGCCAGAACATTTGTTCTTTCTGCAGCAGGAAGTTCAGGCTTCTTTTTTCTCGTCATTACGTTATTCTCTTGTCATGATGTCGTTATATACGGTACAAAATGAATACCCACGGAGGTGGCAGAGTAAAAAAATGACAAATCTATCAACACCTTTTCACTCTGCTCATAAAAATGATTGTATCTCAAAAACAAACTGATGAAAAAACAGGTTCAATGTACCAGGCACAGTAGGACTGTTTCAACGACAGAGTTCAAAGGATTCATTTCTTAAACATGATTTTATCAAGTCAAATCTCTCCGAACAACATTTCATTAAACACTTCATATGATACAAATTTACGCCCCACAGATGACGTTACATCTTGAACATAGTTACGCCCTTGACGTACAGTTATGTCCTTGATGTACAGTTACGTCCTGAACGTACAGTTATGTCCTGAATGTAGTTACGCCCTTGATGTACAGTTACATCCTGAACGTATAGTTACATCCTTGACGTACAGATACGTCCTGAATGTACAGTTACATCCTGAACGTACAGTTACATCCTTGACGTACAGATACGTCCTGAAAGTACAGTTACATCCTTGACGTACAGTTACATCCTGAACGTACAGTTACATCCTGAATGTACAGTTACGTCCTGAACATACAGTTACATCCTGAACGTACAGTTACATCCTGAACGTACAGTTACGTCCTGTATGTGCAGTTACATCCTGAACATACAGTTATGTCCTGAATGTACAGTTACATCCTGTATGTGCAGTTACGTCCTGAACATACGGTTACGTCCTGAATGTACAGTAACATCCTGAATGTACAGTTACATCCTGAACGTACAGTTATGTCCTGAATGTGCAGTTACGTCCTGAACATACGGTTACGTCCTGAACATACAGTTATGTCCTGTATGTACAGTTGCATCCTCAACGTACAGTTATGTCCTGAATGTACAGTTACATCCTGTATGTGCAGTTACATCCTGAACGTACAGTTATGTCCTGTATGTACAGTTGCATCCTCAACGTACAGTTATGTCCTGAATGTACAGTTACATCCTGTATGTGCAGTTACGTCCTGAACATACAGTTACATCCTGAATGTACAGTTACGTCCTGAACATACAGTTACGTCCTGAATGTACAGTTACATCCTGTATGTGCAGTTACATCCTGAATGTACAGTTACATCCTGAACATACAGTTATGTCCTGAATGTACAGTTACATCCTGAACATACAGTTACATCCTGAACGTGCAGTTATGTCCTGTATGTACAGTTACATCCTGAACATACAGTTACGTCCTGAACGTACAGTTACGTCCTGTATGTGCAGTTATGTCCTGAACATATAGTTACGTCCTTGATTTACAGTTATGTCCTGAATGTACAGTTATATCCTGAACATACAGTTATGTCCTGAATGTACAGTTACATCCTGAACGTACAGTTATGTCCTGAACATACAGTTACGTCCTTGATGTACAGTTACATCCTGAATGTAGTTATGTCCTGAATGTACAGTTATGTCCTGAATGTACAGTTACATCCTGAACGTGCGGTTATGTCCTGAATGTACAGTTACGTCCTGAACATACAGTTACGTCCTTGATGTACAGTTGCATCCTGAACGTACAGTTATGTCCTGAATGTACAGTTACATACTTGACGTACAGTTACATCCTGAACATACAGTTACGTCCTGAATGTACAGTTACATCCTGAACGTACAGTTATGTCCTG
Source organism: Epinephelus malabaricus (assembly GCA_037127435.1). Lineage (NCBI taxonomy): Eukaryota > Metazoa > Chordata > Actinopteri > Perciformes > Serranidae > Epinephelus > Epinephelus malabaricus. The sequence goes on from JANUFT010000022.1 coordinate 38,128,138, forward strand.
AATGTGCAGTTACGTCCTGAACATACGGTTACGTCCTGAACATACAGTTATGTCCTGTATGTACAGTTACGTCCTGAACATACGGTTACGTCCTGAACATACAGTTATGTCCTGTATGTACAATTGCATCCTCAACGTACAGTTATGTCCTGAATGTACAGTTACATCCTGTATGTGTAGTTACATCCTGAACGTACAGTTATGTCCTGTATGTACAGTTGCATCCTCAACGTACAGTTATGTCCTGAATGTACAGTTACATCCTGTATGTGCAGTTACATCCTGAACATACAATTACATCCTGAATGTACAGTTACGTCCTGAACATACAGTTACGTCCTGAATGTACAGTTACATCCTGTATGTGCAGTTACATCCTGAATGTACAGTTACATCCTGAACATACAGTTATGTCCTGAATGTACAGTTACATCCTGAACATACAGTTACATCCTGAACATACAGTTACATCCTGAACGTGCAGTTATGTCCTGTATGTACAGTTACATCCTGAACATACAGTTACGTCCTGAACGTACAGTTACGTCCTGTATGTGCAGTTATGTCCTGAACATATAGTTACGTCCTTGATGTACAGTTATGTCCTGAATGTACAGTTATATCCTGAACATACAGTTATGTCCTGAATGTACAGTTACGTCCTGAACATACGGTTACGTCCTGAACATACAGTTATGTCCTGTATGTACAGTTACGTCCTGAACATACGGTTACGTCCTGAACATACAGTTATGTCCTGTATGTACAATTGCATCCTCAACGTACAGTTATGTCCTGAATGTACAGTTACATCCTGTATGTGTAGTTACATCCTGAACGTACAGTTATGTCCTGTATGTACAGTTGCATCCTCAACGTACAGTTATGTCCTGAATGTACAGTTACATCCTGTATGTGCAGTTACATCCTGAACATACAATTACATCCTGAATGTACAGTTACGTCCTGAACATACAGTTACGTCCTGAATGTACAGTTACATCCTGTATGTGCAGTTACATCCTGAATGTACAGTTACATCCTGAACATACAGTTATGTCCTGAATGTACAGTTACATCCTGAACATACAGTTACATCCTGAACATACAGTTACATCCTGAACGTGCAGTTATGTCCTGTATGTACAGTTACATCCTGAACATACAGTTACGTCCTGAACGTACAGTTACGTCCTGTATGTGCAGTTATGTCCTGAACATATAGTTACGTCCTTGATGTACAGTTATGTCCTGAATGTACAGTTATATCCTGAACATACAGTTATGTCCTGAATGTACAGTTACGTCCTGAACATACAGTTACGTCCTTGATGTACAGTTGCATCCTGAACGTACAGTTATGTCCTGAATGTACAGTTACATACTTGACGTACAGTTACATCCTGAACATACAGTTACGTCCTGAATGTACAGTTACATCCTGAACGTACAGTTATGTCCTGAATGTGCAGTTACGTCCTGAACATACGGTTACGTCCTGAACATACAGTTATGTCCTGTATGTACAGTTACGTCCTGAACATACGGTTACGTCCTGAACATACAGTTATGTCCTGTATGTACAATTGCATCCTCAACGTACAGTTATGTCCTGAATGTACAGTTACATCCTGAACATAAAGTTACGTCCTGAACGTACAGTTACGTCCTGTATGTGCAGTTATGTCCTGAACATATAGTTACGTCCTTGATGTACAGTTATGTCCTGAATGTACAGTTATATCCTGAACATACAGTTATGTCCTGTATGTACAGTTACATCCTGAACGTACATTTATGTCCTGAACATACAGTTACGTCCTTGATGTACAGTTACATCCTGAATGTAGTTATGTCCTGAATGTACAGTTATGTCCTGAATGTACAGTTACATCCTGAACGTGCAGTTATGTCCTGAATGTACAGTTACGTCCTGAACATACAGTTACGTCCTTGATGTACAGTTGCATCCTGAACGTACAGTTATGTCCTGAATGTACAGTTACGTACTTGACGTACAGTTACATCCTGAACATACAGTTACATCCTGAACATACAGTTACGTCCTGAACGTACAGTTACATCCTGAACATACAATTACGTCCTGAACATACAGGTACGTCCAGGATGTACAGTTACATCCTGAATGTAGAGTTACGTCCTGAATGTACAGTTACATCCTGAACGTACAGTTACATCCTGAACGTACAGTTATGTCCTGAATGTACAGTTATGTCCTGAACGTGCAGTTATGTCCTGAATGTAGAGTTACGTCCTGAAAATACAGTTACGTCCTGGATGTACAGTTACATCCTGAATGTAGAGTTACGTCCTGAATGTACAGTTACATCCTGAACGTACAGTTACATCCTGAATGTACAGTTATGTCCTGAACGTACAGTTACATCCTGAACGTACAGTTCTGTCCTGAATGTACAGTTACGTCTTTGATGTACAGTTGCATCCTGAACGTGCAGTTATGTCCTGAATGTACAGTTACATCCTGAACATACAGTTACGTCCTTGATGTACAGTTAGGTCCTTGACGTACAGTTACATCCTGAATGTACAGTTACATCCTGAATGTACAGTTAGGTCCTTGACGTACAGTTACATCCTGAACATACAGTTACATCCTGAACGTGCAGTTATGTCCTGTATGTGCAGTTACGTCCTTGATGTACAGTTATGTCCTGAATGTACAGTTACATCCTGAACATACAGTTACGTCCTTGATGTACAGTTACATCCTGAACGTGCAGTTATGTCCTGTATGTGCTGTTACATACTTGATTTACAGTTACATCCTGAATGTACAGTTACGTCCTGAACGTGCAGTTACGTCATTGATGTACAGTTACGTTCTGAACATACAGTTACATCCTGAATGTACAGTTACGTCCTGAACATACAGTCACATACTGAATGTACAGTTATGCCCTGAAAGTACAGTTACATATTTAACGCACAGTTACTGAGGTTAGGGTTAGGAACACAAAGACGGTGAGGATTTACCTTAAAATGACTCAAAGTTTATACAGGTCTGAACATGTGACTCCGGGGCAAAGTCCCTGGCGAACGTCTTGTGTTTTTGTGATGTGTCCACCCCAACCTGCCTGCTAACAAGACGGCTCAGGACTGTTTCCTTGATTACTGTCGTCAGCTCATTGGTCACATGATCACAGCCTTTCAAAATATGGGAGATATGTACGAATTTGGGTGTATTGCTTTTCATAGTAAAACCTACAAGCAGTTTGTGAGAACAGCCTGTTCTGGAGATGAATCTTCATCTTTTGGACAAAACAACACACCTGAAGACGTCAACTTTTTTGGTGTTTATGTATTTGGATTTAAATTATTGTTAATCATGGGCAGGAAGTGATGCTGGGAGCTCTTGTTTTGGAGATAAGGGCTCGCTGAGTCAGATGTTGAAAGAAGTAGAATAAGATTTAGTGAGCTTTAGGAAAAGTGGACACCTGAGAACCAGACAATCTGCTGCTGTATTGATCACTGCAGCACACACACTCACACACACAGATTTATGATGAGTCAGCAGGACAGAAAAAGTCCTCTAAATGTCTCTCTCTGTTTTACTGCTTCACTTTCTCTTTGTGCTCACTCGTCTTCTTCTTTGTCTCCTTATTATCATCCTTCTTCTTCTTCTGTGAGCAGAGACAGCTTGGTCGTCTGATCAGCAGTCTCATCACGCTTTTGGTCAAATGAATCTTTTGACAACTGTTTGTGTTTTATTTCTTCTGATCATACAAGCATTAATATTCACCTCTCTGTGGCATCCGACACATTTTTAGAACAAAGTACCCAGCATGCCTCGGTGCAGTCCCACAATCCCCCTGTGATACTGATGTCAGTGTCAGACAGATTAAGAGCCACACATCCTTTCTTCCTTTTGATTTCCTGGTTTCTTATCTGGAGCACGCAGAGTTTAATCTGACATGATTCTAGTTTATGATTCGTCCTAATCTCTCTCCTTAGAAATCCTGTGTGTGTTTAAAGACGCCCATCTGTTGACTCTGGATCATTTTCATTTTTTAATTAAGATTCACCCTCCTTTACAAACCTGTCTGTCTGTCTGTCTGTGTGGTAACTATGGTAACAGTCATCTTGTACTGGTCGGATGTCAGTAGGGCTGGGCGATAAATCAAAAACAATAATTATCTACTCCTTCATGGCAGATAACAAATGTTTGTTATAATTAAATCTCCTATACACCTCAAGCCACCCACCGTTAAACAGAAGAAGAAGAGCTCAGCTACCAACATAATACATACGGTAATGTTGCAACGTTAGAGCAGGGCTTTGAGTTTGAACGATGCTGCGCTTTAGCCAATCACAATGGAGGGGGCGTGGCTGAGATGTGCAGGTGTCCCCAGGAAATGTGAACCTACAGAAACAGAAAGCTCCGCGTCCATGGCTAACGGTCCACCCAAAACGCTGTCTCGTCAACGTGAAAAAAATATTTTTTCCAGCGGATGTCTTAGTTACAACATGATTGAGCTAACTGGAGTAGTTTCATGTCGTATCCGACAACAGGAGGCTTTTAACAGATGACATCCTGATGTTAGCTTTGCTGCTGCTGTTAGCTGTCCCTGTCAGCTGCAGCCACTGATGCTAACGTTTGTTCAATCATTGTGTTTATAGACTTTACAAACATCAGATTAGTCTAAACGGTGATACAGTGACATGGAAAATGTGATATATACATATATATATATATATATACACATATATATATATGCATAGCTAAACTCTGCCGGTTTTCTACCTGGAATTATTTGTAAACAACAAGGCGATTCCCTGGGGGCACCGCCGGAAGTGAAAGGGTTGAGTGATCCTCGAGGCCCCTGCACTTCCGTTAGTCGAAAAACTAATCTGTGTTGTGAAAGCGTTCATTAATGTAGTTCCATTATCACAGACTTGTGTGTGTCTTCTAGCCTGGTGTGTGAAATGTGGCATTGTTACTGCAGTCGTTTTTATAAACTACGATCATCTTGTCACATCTCTGTTTCCGTCTCACACCGGGATGTTTATTACACCCTCAGTAATATCTGCTGCCTTACGTACAACACAATGCTCCAGGGTTCCTCTCCATCGGCTA
>JANUFT010000022.1:38138253-38140753 GCA_037127435.1 Epinephelus malabaricus
GTTTCCTTGTTTCCTTCCTGTCTGAATATCTTCCGTCACACAGTCTGTTGTTTCTTTGTTTCACTCTGTGTGTGTCTGTGTGTGTGTGTGTGTGTCTGTGTGTGTGTGTGTGTGTGTGTGTGTGTGTGTGTGTGTGTGTGTCACCAGCTAAATGCCACCACTGACACCACAGGCCACTTCTGTCTGTCAGAATGTGTGTGGCCACTGTCACATCCAATCACACACACACACACACACACACACACACAGCCCCAGGGGCTGCTGGGAGCTTCGCATGTCACTGCCCGTCTGTCCGCTCTCGTCCAATCACCTCAGAGGGTTCAGTTTTGCAGGTTGTTAGCATCACCACATGCTAACGGCTAACCAAGAGGCTAAACACACACACACACACACACACACACACACACACACACACACACACTGAGCTGGTGTTTGACATCAGATAATAACACTCACATTAGATCAGCCTCGTTACACACTGATAATTACTGTGTGTGTGTGTGTGTGTGTGTGTGAGATACCCTTCTCTCCCTCCTTCTTTCCTTCTCTCCCTCCTTCTGTCCTTTTCTCCCTCCTTCTTTCCTTCTCTCCCTCCTTCTTTCCTTCTCTCCCTCCTTCTTTCCCTCTCTACCTCCTTTCCTTCTCTCCCTCCTTCTGTCCTTTTCTCCCTCCTTCTTTCCTTCTCTCCCTCCTTCTTTCCTTCTCTCCCTCCTTCTGCCCTTCTCTCCTCCTTCTCTCTCTCCTTCTTTCCTTCTCTCCCTCCTTCTTTCCCTCTCTACCTCCTTTCCTTCCCTCCCTCCTTCTGTCCTTCTCTCCCCCCTTCTTTCCCTCCCTCCTTCTTTCCTTCCCTCCCTCTTTCTGTCCTTCCCTCCCTCCTTCTTTCCTTCTCTCCTCCTTTATGTCTCCTGATTCTTCTTCATGTGATTTCTTTGTGTAGTTTTGTAGTCCAGGTCTTTTAGATCATTTTCTAGATTCCTCTCTGAAGCGCACAAACACAAGATTGTTGTGTGCAGTTATTTTGTGCGTGTGTGCACGTGTGTGTGTGTGTGTGTGTGTGTGTGTGTGTGTGGTTTCTGAATTGTATTTTATTTTTCCATCCATGTTTTGTTTTGTTCTCTAGATTCTTTATCTGGTTTCTTTTCTATCATCTGTCTCCATGGTAACAGTGGCTCCCAAACCAGGGGGGGCTTTGGGTCTAGAAGCTGAATATGTTTCATCTGTATTCTTCTAGTTCCTTCTTTGTGACGTTCTTGTTTTCATTCCTTTAATTTTGTTTTTCTGTCGAGTTTAATCTTGATTCTTCTTCATAGTTTGATCTTCTAGATTTGTGGTTTGACCTCATGCATCTGGTTTCTTCACGACCACTTCCTCCTCGCCATGCGTCTTTGGTGACATCCTGTGTTCCCTTTCGGTTTCTTTAGTGTCATCTTTCTAAGTTTAGCCTCTTTAATTTCTGGATTATTTATCTAGTTCTTTCTTCCTCTTCCTTATCGATGTTCTTTCTGTTTTCTAGATTCTTCAGTACAAAGTTCTTTTTATTGTTCCCTTCTAGTTTGTGTTTTCTCCTGTGTTTCCCTCCATGTCTCAAGTCTTTGTCCTGTTTGTTCACTGTCTAGAGATTGTGAGTCTAGATTTTCCTCCGTGTCCTTTATTCCTCATTTTGACGGCTCTCTTCTAGAATCTTTTCAGTCTGTTTTTTTTTCCTTCTTATCCAGACTCGTTGTCGTCTTGCTCCTGTACTCAGTCTTTGTTTCATCAAGACTCTTCTGCTCTAAATCTGTCTTCGTGTCGGGCTCTTGTAGTTTCTGCACCGATTCCTCCCGCGTTTGGACAGATGTGTGCTTTTTGCTGACTGCTGTGTCAAACATGACTCGGCTGGTTGCTGAGTCTTTGATCGGCGCAGCCTCGTGTGTTTCTTGCGAGTGTGTCTGTGGCGTCGTTAACATTCTCCTGGTCACTCAGCGCTGGTCGTGCTGAACAACAAGACTCTGTGTGACAGACAGAGAGTCCGTCTTTATCTTCTGACATCATCTCACATCAGGTGACATCAGCAGTCCACAAAAATACCTTTAAAATAAAGAGCAAATGTTTCTTTTTATGATGAACTGCAGTCATTCATTCATTCATTCAGTCATTCAGTCATGAGTCAGTTGATGCAGCATTAGTAGTATTTCACATGTAGTTCTTAGCTCTCTGTACTTTGTGTTGGCCGCACGAATACACACTGTGTGACACAGCTCTTCTTTTTTGTGGACGTCGTGGAAACGCAGTCGTCTTGTTTGAATAAACTTTATTGCTACGTTAAAGTTTTAAAGGTTTAACAGGACGTTCACACACACACACACTGAGTGGATCTACAGAGACACAGGAAGGAGCAGGCAGGAGGACTATTACAGAGAAAACCACAGAAGAAGAGAGACGAGTGATTTTCCTAATCGGGACCAGATGGTTTCATTCAGCCTCACATACTTCAGACAGAGCTCCACCCAGGCGCCCTGCC
>JANUFT010000022.1:38150753-38265753 GCA_037127435.1 Epinephelus malabaricus
CACACACAGACACACACACACACACACACACACACACACATTCACACGCACACACACACACACACGCACACACACACACACACACACTCCTGATCTAAGAGTGGACGGAGAATATTTGTCTTCCTGACTTGTTAGCACTGTTCCTGCTGCATAAGCAGAGCTGAGTGTTCTCTCACCATCAGTCTGATGTTCCTGGTTCTTCCGGCTGGTTCGTGGTCACTGTTAGAACCATCAGTACACAGTCACATCAGTGTCACTGAACATCCTTCATATTATTAGTTATTCAACAGGGCGGAGGAGAACCATCGATTTTACTGTGGTTCTTTACGTGTACACACTCGGTTCTACTGGGGTTCTTTACCTGTACAAACTCGGTTCTACTGTGGTTCTTTACCTGTACACAATTGGTTCTACTGGGGTTCTTTACCTGTACACAATCAGTTCTACTGGGGTTTTTTACCTTTACACAATCGGTTCTACTGTGGTTCTTTACCTGAACCAGTCGGTTCTACTGTGGTTCTTTACCTGTACCCAATCGATTCTACTATGGTTCTTTACCTGCTCACACTCGGTTCTACTGTGGTTCTTTACCTGTACACAATCGGTTCCACTGGGGTTCTTTACCTGTACACACTCGGATCTACTGTGGTTCTTTACCTGTACACAATCGGTTCTACTAGGGTTCTTTACCTGTACACAATCGGTTCTACTTGGGTTCTTTACCTGTACACAGTCGGTTTTAATGTGTTTCTTTACCTGTACACACTCGGTTCTACTGGGGTTCTTTACCTGTACACAATCGATTGTACTGTGGTTCTTTTCCTGTACACAATCGGTTCTACTGTGGTTCTTTACCTGAACACAGTCTGTTCTACTGTGGTTCTTTACCTGAACACAGTCTGTTCTACTGTGGTTCTTTACCTGTACACAATCGGTTCTACTGGGGTTCTTAACCTGTACACAGTCGGTTTTACTGTGGTTCTTTACCTGTACACAGTCAGTTCTACTGGGGTTCTTTACCTGAAAACAATCGATTCTACTGTGGTTCTTTACCTGTACACAATCGGTTCTACTGTGGTTCTTTACCTGAAAACAATCGATTCTACTGTGGTTCTTTACCTGTACACAATCGGTTCTACTGGGGTTCTTTACCTGTACACAATCGGTTTTACTGTGGTTCTTTACCTGTACACAATCGGTTCTACTGGGGTTCTTTACCTGTACACAGGCGGTTCTACTGTGGTTCTTTACCTATACACAATCGGTTCTACTGTGGTTCTTTACCCATTCACAATCGGTTCTACCTGTACAGTCGGTTCTACTGTGGTTCTTTACCAGTTCACAATCGGTTCCACTAGGAGTATTTACCTGTACACAGTCAGTTCTCCTGGGGTTCTTTTCCTGTACACAGTCTGTTCTACTGTGGTTCTTTACCTGTTCACAATCTGTTCTACCTGTACACAGTCGGTTCTACTGTGGTTCTTTACCTGTACACAGTCAGTTTTACAGTGGTTCTTTACCAGTACACAATTTATTCTTCTGGGTTCTTTACCTGTACCCAATCGATTCTACTGTGGTTCTTTACCTGTACACAGTCGGTTCCACTGTGGTTCTTTACCTGTACCCAATCGATTCTATTGTGGTTCTTTACCTGTACATGCTCGGTTCTACTGTGGTTCTTTTCCTGTACACAATCGGTTCTACTGTGGTTCTTTACCTATACACAATCGGTTCTACTGGGGTTCTTTACCTGTACACACTCGGTTTTACTGTGGTTCTTAACCTGTACACAATCAGTTCTACTGGGGTTCTTTACCTGTACACAATCAGTTTTACTGTGGTTCTTTACCTGTACACAGTCGGTTCTACTGTGGTTCTTTACCTGTACACAGTCAGTTCATCTGTGGTTCTTTACCTGTACACAGTCCCTTCTACTGTAGTTCTTTACCTGTTCACATTCGGTTCTACTGTGGTTCTTTACCTGTACACAATCGGTTCTACTGTGGTTCTTTACCTGAAAACAATCGATTCTACTGTGGTTCTTTACCTGTACACAATCGGTTCTACTGTGGTTCTTTACCTGAAAACAATCGATTCCACTGTGGTTCTTTACCTGTACACAATCGGTTCTACTGGGGTTCTTTACCTGTACACAATCGGTTTTACTGGGGTTCTTTACCTGTACACATTCAGTTCATCTGGGATTCTTTACCTGTACACAGGCGGTTCTACTGTGGTTCTTTACCCATTCACAATCGGTTCTACCTGTACAGTCGGTTCTACTGTGGTTCTTTACCCGTTCACAATCAGTTCTGCTGTGGTTCTTTAACCGTACATAGTCGGTTCTATTGTTGTTCTTTACCCGTTCACAATCGGTTCTACTAGGAGTATTTACCTGTACACAGTCAGTTCTCCTGGGGTTCTTTACCTGTACACAGTCTGTTCTACTGTGGTTCTTTACCTGTTCACAATCAGTTCTATCTGTACACAGTCAGTTTTATAGTGGTTCTTTACCAGTACACAATCGGTTCTACTGTGGTTCTTTACCTGAAAACAATTGATTCTACTGTGGTTCTTTACCTGTACACAGTCGGTTCCACTGTGGTTCTTTACCTGTACCCAATCGATTCTATTGTGGTTCTTTACCTGTACACGCTCGGTTCTACTGTGGTTCTTTTCCTGTACACAATCGGTTCTACTGTGGTTCTTTACCTGTACACAGTCGGTTCCACTGTGGTTCTTTACCTATACACAATCGGTTCTACTGTGGTTCTTTACCTGAAAACAATTGATTCTACTGTGATTCTTTACCTGTACACAGTCGGTTCCACTGTGGTTCTTTACCTGTACCCAATCGATTCTATTGTGGTTCTTTACCTGTACACGCTCGGTTCTACTGTGGTTCTTTTCCTGTACACAATCGGTTCTACTGTGGTTCTTTACCTGTACACAGTCAGTTTTATAGTGGTTCTTTACCAGTACACAATCGGTTCTACTGTGGTTCTTTACCTGAAAACAATTGATTCTACTGTGGTTCTTTACCTGTACACAGTCGGTTCCACTGTGGTTCTTTACCTGTACCCAATCGATTCTATTGTGGTTCTTTACCTGTACACGCTCGGTTCTACTGTGGTTCTTTTCCTGTACAAACTCGGTTCTACTGTAGTTCTTTACCTGTACACAGTCGGTTCCACTGTGGTTCTTTACCTATACACAATCGGTTCTACTGTGGTTCTTTACCTGAAAACAATTGATTCTACTGTGGTTCTTTACCTGTACACAGTCGGTTCCACTGTGGTTCTTTACCTGTACCCAATCGATTCTATTGTGGTTCTTTACCTGTACACGCTCGGTTCTACTGTGGTTCTTTTCCTGTACACAATCGGTTCCACTGTGGTTCTTTACCTGTACCCTATTGGTTCTACTGTGGTTCTTTACCTGTACCCAATCGGTTCTACTGTGGTTCTTTTGCTGTACACAGTCGGTTCTACTGGGGTTCTTTAACATCCCGCCCGTTTCTTGATGCCGCTGATTAAACTTTACTCTCTCAAAGATCACATTCCTGCGATTCTCTTCTGCTTGCGTCTCCAGTCCAGAAGCAATGCTTAATCTGTCGAAACGTGTCATCCATTTAGGCCAGTCTGCAGCCTTGAAGGTGAACTTTTCCGGCGGGGAGACTTGAAACTGTGCGATGTTTCTGCTTCGTTCAGCTAACTGTGGCTAGGCTAGGTAGCTCCGTAGATGGTCTTCTGGCACGGCGAACTTTAGCCTGACAGGCTAGGCCCTATCACTACAGTTGACCCACGTCTTCCGAAGCTGCTGGAGCATCCGTGGGCGGTGTTGCTATGTTGTCTCGCGAATGTTTGTTTAGCAGCAGGCTGACCTGCCGGGAAGGTGCCAGTGAGAGATCATGTGACCACCTAGGTATACTGCTGCACGCAAGTTACGTAACTCTTGTTCAGTGAATGTGTGGGGTTTCACCGTGTTTTCAGTTGTTTTTGTGAAGTCATTTGCATACTCAATAACGTAAATTTGCACATCGTTAAAACAACAATGACGATATTATCGTTAACGATATATATCACTCACCCCTTGGTTCAGATCTGCCTCTCTTCACACTTGGTTCTGTTGCAGGTGTTTACCAACAGATAGCTGGTTTCATTGCTGTTCTGTACCTGTCGACAGACGGTTCTCTTGCAGTTCCTCACCTGTACACACTTGGTACTACTGTTGTTTTTTACCTGTGTACAGATGGTTCTATTGTTGCCCGTTGTTTATAGAGTTGCTTCTACTGCTGGTCTCTTTTATCAGTTAGAATTTCAGTGGTTCTTTAATATCCAGTAAGTTGGTTCTATGTTCTTTACCTCTGCATAACTGGTTCTTCTGTTCTCTGTTTGACGGTTCTCTCTTAGTTGTTCGTTTGTTCCATGTTTCTACTTCTTGTTGTGTTCCTTGGGCGAGCAGGACACCCGCCTGTCAGTCACAGCTGAGGGCCAATTGAACGCCACGTCTCAGGCTTTTAATTGATTTGCACCAATCAGGGATGACCAGAGGGAACACACACACACACACACACACGCACACACACACACACACACACACACACCAAAGGCATGTGTGTGGCTCTGTGGAGTTCAGGGTATATTAATATTTCTAATAGGGCTGTTATCAGCTCACTGCCAGCTGTACACAGTAAACACACACACTGAAGCTTGAAGGCAAATATAAACACACACACACACACACGCACATGCACACACACACACACGCACACACACACACACACACACACACACACACACACACACACACAAACTCTGTCTGTCTGTTGTGTGATAACTCCCACAATGCCTTTCTGTGTTAAAGAGACCTGGAGGTCAAAACCACTTTTCTGTGTGTGTGTGTGTGTGTGTGTGTGTGTGTGTGTGTGTGTGTGTTGTTTACAGCATTTCTGTCAACACACACACACACACACACACACTCAGCCAACAGGTAAACAGTGTTTAAAGGTGAATGAGTCAGTGTGTGTTTGAAGTTTTGGACTTTGTTTGGCGGATAAATAATATAAAACTCTGTGTGTGTGTGTGTGTGTGTGTGTGTGTGTGTGTGTTGGGGTTAATTAGTGTGTTAAAGGGTTTATCAGCGTGTCGGCATGCAGTTGATTCACTCAGCCTTTGAACATGACATGACTGTGTGTGTGTGTGTGTGTGTGTGTGTGTGTGTGTGTGTCCAGTATGAAGCCACTATCAGCGTCCTGCCAAAACCAATTAAAGCCTCATTCAGGGAATTTAAACACACAGAGCGCCTGTGACTCCAAACCAACCAATCAGAGGAGAGGTCACACTGACACGCTGGCTCCCCATTGGCCTGCTTGTTGACTCCAAACACTGTGACATTTAGTTTAAATCCTCTCACTGTGTTTCCCCTCATAATATTCTTGTTTCATTGATTGATTTTATCTATTTATGTATTTATTTATTTATGTATGATCTGATCTGAGATGAGATCTGTCAATCTGGCACCAAACAGAGCAGCACTTAAATTTTGTTGTGTTGTTCTCAATATAATGACAATAAAGGCACTTTGACTCTTCTCTGTCTGATATCAGTTTCCTGTCTGTGTGACGCTGATCGCCACAGAATGTGCTTAGCTTAGCACAAAGACTGGGAGCAAAGGGAGACTGTTAGCCTAGCTTAGCACAAAGACTGGGAGCAAAGGGAGACTGTTAGCCTAGCTTAGCACAAAGACTGGGAGCAGAGGGAGACTGTTAGCCTAGCTTAGCACAAAAGCCGGGAGCAGAGGGAGACTGTTAGCCTAGCTTAGCACAAAGACTGGGAGCAGAGGGAAACTGTTAGCTTAGCTTAGCTTAGCTTAGCTTAGCTTAGCACAAATACTGGGAGCAGAGGGAGACTGTTAACCTAGCTTAGCACAAAGAGTGTAAGCAGAGGGAAATGGTTAGCCTAGCTTGGCACAAAGACTAGAAGCAGAGGGAAACCGTCAGCATAGCTCCATTGAAAGAGAAACCAGAGTCTGTAAACAACAACAACAACAACAACAACAACAACAACATCATAAAACTTTGTGTATTTTTTTTATAACTTTGCTTCAGCTTCAGTGCAGCCTGTTTACATGTGTTTACATGTTGTTGACTCTGCAGCGTGAAACAGCACTTCCGGTTTGCAGTGTAACCATGGAAACAGAGAACTATCTGTTGATGACTTTGATACTGAAGAAAACAAGTTTTTAGCAGTTTGAAGAAGTTTATTTTATATAATGAAGGTGTTAATGATGAAATAAATAATGGATGAATTCAAAGTGTAAGTTAATGGATTCATTAAAACAAATGTTTCCAACAGCATCACAGACACTTTGTCATCCAACAGTTTGAGTTTCCTGTTCACGTCTATTTAAACAGCTTCATTGTTTTAACGGACGTGAACGGAAGTGAATTTAAGTCAATGGTAGTGACTGATATTTCTGTGGCTCTGCTGTTGTAAACGTTTTGATGGTTTGTGTCGATGTGTTTTCAGACATGTTAACTTCCATTGCAAGACACACACACACACACACACACACACGCCAGCAGCAGGAAGTGTGTGTGTGTGTGTGTTTGTGTGTGTTATTTGTGTAAATCTTCTCAATACGCTGCAGCTGCCTCTCCTCACGTTTCAATATAACTCTGGTAATAGAATTACCCCCCGCCATCTGTGTGTGTGTGTGTGTGTGTGTGTGTGTGTGTGTGCATGCGTGTGTGTGCGTGTGCGTGCATATGTGTGTGTGTGAGCTGGGTCTGATGTGATTGGTTTAGAGATGGCAGGGGTCGTTTGTGATTGGCCGGCAGGTGAGAAGGGGGTGGGAGGTTAACGAGAGAGAGAAACGCCAAGACACGATCGACGTGCGTGTGTTTGTTTTTGTTTCCTGTCTGTCTTGTTCTCTCCTCACACAACTCAGTCTCTCTGCTCTGATTGATTGTCCATTGACCAGCTGAGGATTCCATGATGGCGTCCTGTACGTGGAGCAAACGATAATCTGAAGTCACGGCGAAACAATATAAAAACAACATATGCAAAAAAAGGAAAGAAAATGTAAAGACAGTTGAGTCGTCCCTCTGCTGCACAGTGTTACTGTGTGACTGCTGAATCTGAATTAACCTCACACCAAACTCACACAACACACCCTCTGACTGTTTTTTAATGATTTTTTGGTGGGTGGGGCTTAGCTGGAGGCAAAACAGTTCTCCACAGGGCATTAACAGAAAAGTCGATTTGTCGACGTGTCGACGTCAGTGGCACAAGTCAACACCCCCCAGGAGGAGTCAACAAGTCGTGTGCTTTTTCCCTCTCTCTCTCTCTGTGCTTGTGTACGGAATGCAATCGCTGCCTGATACCAGCAGAGCAGACTCCGCGAGGAATGTCCGCAGTCATTCGGGCTTTCATAGTCGAGCGCACTTCCACGTTGTAGTTTCCTGTAAAAATGTCCGTGAAAAATCACCGCGATATGAAAAATACATGCCGAGCAGTCACTGGTGCGCGGAGCGGAGTCTACGCGGTCGTAAAATCTGAGCTTTGCGTGCACAGGGCTTGCGATCGTCCGCTTTGAGTCCGCGCGGACCTCCGCAGAGTCCGTTCCACGTACGTTCCGCCCGAGTATGTTCGGGCCTGACAGACACACATCACGTGTGGAGATACTTCACTTTCCTCCGCCGTATCAATGTGATGACGTCATCAAATGACTTGTCGACTCGACTTCGACTTTATTGACAGATAAGTCGACCTGAAAAAAAATCAAAGTCGTTAATGCCCTACCACAGACATTAGCTAGCGCTAGCTAACAAGTTGTGTTGTCTTGTTTTAGACGATGGAGGAAGATGATGTGAGTGGTGCGTTCAGAAACACTTATTGTGAGTGTGGGAGCGCACTCTGACACAAACTGGAGTGTTGATAAATTGGGAGCGCTGTCTGAATGTAGCGTTGGGTTATCCAGAGCAGCGCACTCTCAGAGTGGCAGAGCGCACTCTGGACACTCTGTCTGTGGAGACGGAGCAGCAGAGCGCCGAGCGGAGTGAATGTGTGATTAACTTAACCGTTGGTTCATTCATGTAGAAATATAACGCTGCGTTTCTTCCACCAACAGGGCTCTCATTTTAGTGTAGAGCGTCAGACTGAATTTACCAACGCACCATGTCAGGTCACTCACTCTCCGGGACCGCCAGTGTTACTTGAATAAGTAAACACTGACCAACGGGACCAGACTGGCCGACCCGTATGCTCTCACTCAG
This sequence comes from Epinephelus malabaricus, assembly GCA_037127435.1. Classification (NCBI taxonomy): domain Eukaryota; kingdom Metazoa; phylum Chordata; class Actinopteri; order Perciformes; family Serranidae; genus Epinephelus; species Epinephelus malabaricus. The sequence continues at coordinate 38,159,032 of JANUFT010000022.1, forward strand.
TGGATGGATGATGTCACAGGAAGCCAATCTTACAAAGGAGGACCACACTTGTTTGTTTTGCTATGGAAGATAATGTTAGCGTTGCAGAGAAATCCAATCTTCCTCTTAATCCCTCCCCAGTTTCTGATGAGGTGGACATGATAACCCTTAATACACATAACCTTATTCATCCCTACAACAGGAAATACTTTTTCCCTAACCTGATATGAAGTGTGCGCTGCACATGTGAGCATTTTTGATGATGGCCTCCGTCCAGTCCTTTGGTCTTATCACATTTAACCATAGTTGTCTTTGTTTTTGTTGACGGGCAGTGGCGGCTGGTTTTGAGCCATGACTCCTTCTATTCTGGCTCCCAATAACACAACAAGACAAACACATTTTAACACTCCTATGGAGCCTACAGCCCTGTGGGGGAGGGGCAGCTGCACCTCCAGCTGATAACATGATGTCATCGTGATGTCATCGTGACGACAACCCTAAAGGGGTCTGTAACAACTGATGGAGACAGCATCTCCTGTGTTCAGCTCTGACAAATGATTGTTTTTCTTGATGGAGTCTGGTTTTTAACCCTTTCAATGCTGAGAGCAAATTGGCTTCATGTCTTTCAAAAACAAGACATTTGTAAAAAGAGAAAATTAAAAACAACTAAATCAGTGAAAAAAAAGCTTTTTTCTAAGAGAGCAGCTCATGTTGTGGCATCAGATAATGCTGATCCTCTTAAACTAAACTAAACTGTGGATATGTGACTCACACAACCCCGTTTCAAAAGATCCAACATATTCCTTAAAGTCTGTAAACATTTGGAATAACCCTGAAAAAACAGACTTATGTAATATTCTAAATATGTGAAATATCCTAAATAGCAGTCTGTATTAGGGTGAAATCATAAAATCAGGAGTTTCCAGGATTAATCATCGTGTCACCGTATTTCTGACTCTACGTCCTCCCTTCATTTCTGAACTCACACACATGTACAGCTCGACCTCTGCGGCTGTTTGTTCTAGAACATTCCTCAGTTGCTAAGGAAACAGCTGGTACACACACACGCGCACACACACACACACACACACACGTGTGATTTCACACATACACACCGAGACATGACCAAACCAGTCAGGACAATACATGGAAACGCGAACAAAGCGTGAGCGCAGAAACAGGATACAGTGACATTCAGAAACACGAGGAGACAGAACGAGATGAAATGAAAACAAACTGAAACTAATGAGAGCAGAAACATGACACCAGGAATTGAGATGAGATGAAAAGAAATAAATCTGTGACATGAACCGAGAGAGCGTGACAACTGAAAGATAAAGATTCAAAGTGATGGACATTCAACAATTTAAAGGGAAAAAAAGAAACAAAAACATGTTAAAAAAACAAAAGCGATATTAATGATGAGATGACATAGGATGAGATGAGATGACGTAGGATGACATGAGATGACATAGGATGAGATTACATAGGATGAGATGGGATGAGATGACATAGGATGGGATGACATAGGATGAGATGAGATGACGTAGGATGACATGAGATGACATAGGATGAGATGATGTAGGATGAGATGACATAGGATGAGATGGGATGAGATGAGATGAGATGACATAGGATGAGATGAGATGGGATGAGATGAGATGACATAGGATGAGATGACGTAGGATGAGATGGGATGAGATGACATAGGATGAGATGAGGTGGGATGACATGAGATGACATAGGATGAGATGACGTAGGATGAGATGGGATGAGATGACAGGATGAGATGAGATGGGATGAGATGAGATGAGATGACATAGGATGAGATGACGTAGGATGAGATGGGATGACATGAGATGGGATGACATCAACAGTCAGGAGGAGAGATGGTGTAACAACAGACAGGAGGAGAGATGGTGAGAGATGGTGTAACAACAGACAGGAGGAGAGACGGTGTAACAACAGACAGGAGGAGAGATGGTGAGAGATGGTGTAACAACAGACAGGAGGAGAGACGGTGTAACAACAGACAGGAGGAGAGATGGTGTAACAACAGACAGGAGGGGAGACGGTGTAACAACAGACAGGAGGAGAGATGGTGTAACAACAGTCAGGAGGAGAGATGGTGTAACAACAGACAGGAGGAGAGATGGTGAGAGATGGTGTAACAACAGACAGGAGGAGAGACGGTGTAACAACAGACAGGAGGAGAGACGGTGTAACAACAGACAGGAGGAGAGATGGGGTAACAACAGACAGGAGGAGAGATGGTGTAACAACAGACAGGAGGAGAGACGGTGTAACAACAGTCAGGAGGAGAGATGGTGTAACAGCAGACAGGAGGAGAGATGGTGAGAGATGGTGTAACAACAGTCAGGAGGAGAGACGGTGTAACAACAGACAGGAGGAGAGATGGTGTAACAACAGACAGGAGGAGAGATGGTGTAACAACAGTCAGGAGGAGAGATGGTGTAACAACAGACAGGAGGAGAGATGGTGTAACAACAGACAGGAGGAGAGATGGTGTAACAACAGTCAGGAGGAGAGATGGTGTAACAACAGACAGGAGGAGAGACGGTGTAACAACAGACAGGAGGAGAGATGGTGTAACAACAGTCACGAGAGGAGACGGTGTAACAACAGACAGGAGGAGAGACGGTGTAACAACAGACAGGAGGAGAGATGGGGTAACAACAGACAGGAGGAGAGACGGTGTAACAACAGTCAGGAGGAGAGATGGTGTAACAGCAGACAGGAGGAGAGATGGTGTAACAACAGACAGGAGGAGAGATGGTGTAACAACAGACAGGAGGAGAGATGGTGAGAGATGGTGTAACAACAGACAGGAGGAGAGACGGTGTAACAACAGACAGGAGGAGAGATGGTGTAACAACAGTCAGGAGGAGAGATGGTGTAACAACAGACAGGAGGAGAGATGGTGTAACAACAGACAGGAGGAGAGATGGTGAGAGATGGTGTAACAACAGTCAGGAGGAGAGATGGTGAGAGATGGTGTAACAACAGACAGGAGGAGAGCTGGTGTAACAACAGTCAGGAATGGTGTAACAACAGACAGGAGGAGAGATGGTGTAACAACAGTCAGGAGGAGAGATGGTGAGAGATGGTGTAACAACAGTCAGGAGGAGAGATGGTGTAACAACAGTCAGGAGGAGAGATGGTGTAACAACAGACAGGAGGAGAGATGGTGTAACAACAGACAGGAGGAGAGATGGTGAGAGATGGTGTAACAACAGACAGGAGGAGAGCTGGTGTAACAACAGTCAGGAGGAGAGATGGTGTAACAACAGACAGGAGGAGAGATGGTGTAACAACAGTCAGGAGGAGAGATGGTGAGAGATGGTGTAACAACAGTCAGGAGGAGAGATGGTGTAACAACAGTCAGGAGGAGAGATGGTGTAACAACAGACAGGAGGAGAGATGGTGTAACAACAGTCAGGAGGAGAGATGGTGAGAGATGGTGTAACAACAGTCAGGAGGAGAGATGGTGAGAGATGGTGTAACAACAGTCAGGAGGAGAGATGGTGTAACAACAGACAGGAGGAGAGATGGTGTAACAACAGTCAGGAGGAGAGATGGTGAGAGATGGTGTAACAACAGTCAGGAGGAGAGACGGTGTAACAACAGACAGGAGGAGAGATGGTGTAACAACAGTCAGGAGGAGAGATGGTGAGAGATGGTGTAACAACAGTCAGGAGGAGAGATGGTGTAACAACAGACAGGAGGATAGATGGTGTAACAACAGACAGGAGGAGAGACGGTGTAACAACAGACAGGAGGAGAGATGGTGTAACAACAGTCAGGAGGAGAGATGGTGAGAGATGGTGTAACAACAGTCAGGAGGAGAGATGGTGAGAGATGGTGTAACAACAGACAGGAGGAGAGATGGTGAGAGATGGTGTAACAACAGTCAGGAGGAGAGATGGTGTAACAACAGACAGGAGGAGAGACGGTGTAACAACAGTCAGGAGGAGAGACGATGTAACAACAGTCAGGAGGAGAGGCGATGTAACAACAGTCAGGAGGAGAGACGGTGTAACAACAGACAGGAGGAGAGACGGTGTAACAAGAGTCAGGAGGAGAGACGGTGTAACAACAGTCAGGAGGAGAGATGGTGTTGATGTTTTTTTGTTATTCACACAAGAATCTGTGATGAAGTCATTAGTGGGTATTATCCTTTCTCTCCTCCTCTTCCTCCTCCTTCTCCTCCTCTTTCTCCTTCTTCTCCTCCTCCTCTTCCTCCTCCTCCTCTTCCTCCTTTTTCACCTCTTCCTCCTCTCCCCCCTCCTCCTTTTACTCCTCCTCCTATTTCTTCTCCTCCTCTTCTTCCTCTTCCGCCTCCTCCTCCTTTGCTCTTTGCAATGATTAAAACTCTTGTTTTTCTAATCGATTCTCCTCAAGGACCATTGATCTGCTGACACACACACGCACGCACGCACGCACGCACGCACGCACGCACGCACGCACGCACGCACGCACGCACACACACACACACACACACACACACAGTGGAAACCTGGAAATGAAATGAAACAGAAACTCCTCCTCTCAGATTGGATGATGTGTCTGAAGGTCGACGCCACGCTCAAACATCAGCACATTTTAAACACACCGCTAACATCAACACTCGTTAACCAATAGGAAGTGTGTCACACCTGTCAGCACCGACACAAACAATAACGCCAAAGATCCGTTCAGAACAAACGTGGAATGTTCGTACCAATAAATCCCGTCTGTCTGTGTGAGCTGATCCACGCCACGTCTGACAACTTCCTGTTTCACTCTGCAATTTGCTTCTAAAGCTTTCCTCCACACCGCAGATCATCGCGGCTTTATGTCTTTGGGCTTTCCGTCCGTCTGTCCATCACATCCTTGTGAAAACAATATCTCAAGAACAAATTTGGCACAAACGTCAAGTTGGTCTCAACAATGAACTAATTAGAGTTTGGTGGTCAGAGGTCAAAGGTCACTGTGATCTTTCGTCCATCCCATTCTGATGAACCTGATATCTTAAGAACACCGTGAGAGAATGTTTTCAAATTTTGCACAAACGTCCACTTGGACCCAACAATGAACTGATTAGAGTTTGGTGGTCAGAGGTCAAAGGTCACTGTGACCTTTCATCCATCCCATTCTGATGAACCTGATATCTTAAGAACACCGTGAGAGAATGTTTTCAAATTTTGCACAAACGTCCACTTGGACTCAACAATGAACTGATTAGAGTTTGGTGGGCAAGGGTCAAGGGTCAGTGGCCAAGGCTGCTGTGACCTTGCATCCATCGTATTTTTATGAATGCAGTGTCTCAAGAACAGCTTGAAGGAATTTCTTCAAGTTTGGCACAAATGTCTACTTGGACTTCGTGATGAACTGATTAGATTAGGGTGGGCAAAGGTCAGAAGTCACTGTGACCCTTTTTCCATCCAATTCTTATGAACATAATATCTTTAGAACACTTTGAGAGAATTTCTTCAAATTCGCCACAAACGTCCTCACACATTTAACAGTAAACTGATTATATTTGGGTGGCTGGAGATGACAGGTCAGTGTCATTGTGACCTTGTCTGTCACATCTTTGTTAACGCAACATCTCAAGAATACCTTGAGGGACTATTTTAAAATTTGGCACGAATGTCCACTTGGACCCAATTATGATTTAACTGGATTTTGGAGGTCAAAGGTCATTGCGAGCTTGCATCTCTCTCATTCTAGGGAACCAAATATCTCAAGAAATCTTGAGGTAATTTCTTTAAATTTTGCACAAACGTCCTCCTGGACTGAAGAATAAACTGATTACATTTTGGTGGTCAAAGGTTAGTGTGACCTCACTAAACGTGTTTTGTGAGAATTCATTCACTTTTCAATTCTGATCAAACTTGACACAGATGTCTAACAGGATAAAATAATGAAGGTCAAAGGTCAGCTTCACTGTGACATCATCATGTTTGGGGGAGACGCAGAACGCAGGGCGGGGATTCTAGTTGATATGAATTATATCTGTACTGAATCCTTTTGTACACCAAGAACACTGACTCAAACTAAAATAACTCACATTTAAATATTACAACCAAAATCTTTTGTTTAGATAAACAGGAAGTGATTTCTCTTCAAAATAAAGTGGCACAAAAGTCAGAGAGGGCGACTGTGTGACTGACAGCTGTACAACCATCCAACACTTCCTGTTCTCCTGCTGTTACCGTGGAGACACCCTTCAACCCACCGACACACAAACACACACACACACACACACACACACACACACACACACACAGTTATTTGAATTTCATAGAAACTTTCCAGAAACAGAGACCTAAAGAAAAGTGAATCCAGAGAGCTCAGCTGATTGACAGCTGTAGTCATGACAACAACACACACTAATGAGGATCACACAAACACGCACACACACACACACACACACACACACACACACACGCACACACACACACACACACACACACACACACACACACACTCAGAGGCTGGGTTTTAAGTTTCAAAGCTTTAAAGTGAATGCTTTTATTCTGAAGTCATCCAATTATAGATTTCCACTGTCGACAAAACGAGCGATTTGTACACACACACACACACACACACACACAAGCATACACAGACACACACACACACACACGCACACACACACACACACACAGAGTTTATTTTTCATGTTGTTGATGAATTATGGATTTGCTGCTCTAATATAATAATGAGAGTCTTTTATTTTCTTAGTTTGATCTGTTAGTTCTGGACTTCCTGTTCAAGCTCATTTTATCTTTCTTTAATGTGGAAAATCTCTGACTGCCACCTGGAAACCTTACATGTGCTTTTATATTGAAGTGTCAGTCTCTCTCTCTGTATGATGTCACTCTGCTTAAAAAACACATGCTTTTATTTTGAAAGAATATCTTCATCTGCTATGCAATATGTGCTTCTAAAAATGTTTTATTTTGACAGGTGTTCATCAGTGTACATAATTCAGAGTTTATTCATGATTTACATTTTTATTGATTTATTGTATTAATTTTTATTATATTGATTTACTTGTTTTTAATTTTATGTTGTTGTTGATTTATTGTTTTTCATTTTATTTATGCATTATTTTTTATTTTATTTTATAATGTGTTTTCATTTTTGTCTAATTGATTTATTGGTTTTTTCCTTTTATTTGATAGATTTATCATTTCTTATTTTATTTTATTTATGTTTTTTATTTTATTTTATTCATTTTTTTTAATTGACTGGTTTTCATTTCTATTACATAGATTTTTTGTTTCTGTTTTTATTTTGTTTCATTTACTGTTTTTAATTTTTATTTTGATTATTTGTTTTTATTTCGTTTAATCAAATTATTATTTCTATTTCCTTTCCATTCCTTTGTTTTTATTTTAATGCTTCATTTTTTTAATTTTACTGATTATATGTAAACAAACAGACCCCATGCTTTTATTTTGAAATCCAGAATCCATCACTGTGCTCTATGAATTCTTTTATTTTGTGTTCCGTGTTTGTTAACGATGTGTCACTTTCTGTCTGCAGGTTCCTCCTTCCTGTTTGTGAACACGTCAGGTCGATACGGCGGGCAGCGCGCTCAGCTGCTGCTGCCGCCGCTCAAAGAAAACGACACACACTGTGTCAGCTTCCTGTTCTACCAGGCAGGAGGCCGCGAGGGTGCCACGCCCGCCACACTCAACGTCTATGTGAAAGGTACAAATACCGCACTGCTGTACTACACACAAATACTGCAACACAGTGACGTCAGGGTGTGTTCACGGTGTTCTTGTGGTCCGCAGAGAACAACAGTCCTCTGGGAGTTCCCGTCTTTAACTCTTCAGGCCCCGCCTACCACATCTGGAAAGGGGTGGAGCTAGCTGTGTCCACCTTCTGGCCCAATTACTACCAGGTAACATATTTATTAGAGAAAAGACAACAAACTGAACGTTCACTACAACTGAGCCGAATATTTCCAGGTGTTACTGTAACTTGAGAAGTCTAAACATGGAACTGTCGAGTCGGACAGCTGTGAGACAGATGGACGCAGAGTCTGTGATGTCACGTACTGAGTCAAGGATAAAATAGTTAGATTTTGGTGGTCAATAGTTAAGGTTACTGTGACCTTTTGTCTCATTCTTGTGAATGCAATATCTCAAGAACGCCTGGAGTCCCAAACGTCCCCTTGGACTCAACAATAAACTGCTTAGAATTCATTGGTCAAAGGTCATTGTCACCCTGTCCATTGTCTTCTTGGGAACATGACATCTTGAGAACAGGTTGGCGAAAATTCCTTTACATTTACTTAACAATGAAATCATTAGATTTTGGTGGTCAACGGTCAAGATTACTGTGACACTTGAAAGGGATATCTCAAGAACATGTTCAAATTTGGCACAAATGTCCACTTGAACTCAAAGGTGAACTGATTAGGTTCAACAGTCATCACTGTGACTTTGTGTCCCTCATTCTCATGAATGCGATATCTTAAGAATTCTTGAGGGAATATTTTGCACAAACCCCACTGGGACTCAGCAATGAACTGATGAGAATTCAGTAGTCATAGGTCAAGGTCACTGTGACCTCATCTTTCTCATTCTTGTGAATGCAGGATCTCAAGAACAAAGAAATTTCTTCAAATTTGGCACAAACGTCCACTTTGAATCAAGACCAAACAGATTAGATTTTAGTTGTCGAATGTCACTGTGACCTTGTCTCTCTCTCATTCTTATGAATATGATTTCTCAAGAATGCCCAGGGGGATTTCTTCAATTTTTTTGCAAAAACGGGTGCTTGGACTCAACAATAAAGTGATTAGAATTTCCGTTTATTCTAGAATGGGGACTGTTTACATGTGCATATTAGTATAATTCAACTGTGTCTACTGTTGTTTGTACTGATACTGTACATATTGGTATCATTTACTGTGAGCTGTTTGTACTGGTACTGTGCATTCTGCTATAATTAGTTGCATTACTATTTGTTTGTTCTTCAGATAAATCTGATAATTGTTGCTCGGTCTCTTTACTCATTTATTTAGTAGAGTGTCCACACACCTTCTCATTCTACATATACATAGAGGTATACTGGTGGCTTTATAGCCTACATTTTATTCATTATCTCTGATCCTCACGCTCAATTTGGTCGTTGCCACAGTGCGACGCAACACCACTGATGCTAGGTGGCGCCGATCAAAGGTCACTGTGACCCTGTCCATTGTATTCTGATAAATATGATAGCTTGAGAACAGTTTTGCACAAACGTCTATTTGGACTCTGCAATGAACTCATTAGAATTTGGTGGTCAAAGGTCAGTGCGACCTCAGAAAACTCAAGAATTCATACACTAATTATGACCAAACTTTACACAAATGTCTAATAGTGTGTGACACTCCTGTGCCAGGAGTCACTGACGTGTGGAGACTATCAGAGACACTGGACAGGTGGGCGGAGTCATGCAACCATGGGCTGGGCTGGTGGGCGGAGTCATACAACCACAGGGTGGACTGGTGGGCGGAGTCATACAACCACGGGCCGATTGTGTGCATTATTGTACAGTGTGATGAAAACAGTTTTCTGTCTGATACGACACAGTTTGAAGACAAATATTTGTCTTCAGCAGGGTCTCACTGCCGTCACCACAGAAGAAGAGAGACTGATTCATAACAATACAGCCAATCACACACACACACACACACACACACACACACACACAAACACACACACACAGGTGTTGTGGGTTGTGAACAGGCTGCAATTACAAGCATCCCATCATCACAGCAGGCGTCACTAATTAGCTGCATCGCCACGGCAACGACAGATTCACCTCGTTAGAGTGAGGAGTTAATGAGAGAGAAACAGCGAAGGAGAGAAGCAAAGGAAGAAGGAAGGAAGGAAGTGAGTGAGAGAAGAAGAATGGAGGGAAGAGGAGTCAGAGCTGAGAGCAAGGAGGAGGATGCAGGGAGGAGGACTTCCTGTTTCTGGGCGCCAACAGGAAGTGCGTGCCGCCGGTGTCTGTGGTGATAACACTGTGGAATGCGCACACACACATATACACACACATACACACACACACACACACACACACACACACACACACACACAGCTCTTGTGAGGTCAGCTGATCATCTGTAGAGGGCATCAGGAGTTCAGAATGATTTAAAACACATCTTATAGTTAATCGATGTGAGGAGCGCAGCCAGAATGAAATCTGTTCAGACTGTTTTTGGACCGCTGTGATGTCAGAACAGGAAACAGGAACAAAAAGAGGCCACAGGCGCACACGAGGAGAGGAGAGCAGATGTTTAACTGACATTTAGTGTGAGGACTGGATAAAGAGTCATCTGGAGTAAACGACACTTCTCAATGATTCTCTGAGAGGATGACAGACAGAGCAAACCAATCACAAGGACGAGTTTCCTTTTCATGAAGACGTGCATGGTGTTCAGGGCTCTCGCCCAACCAGCTCGCCCATTAAGGGGGGGGGGGCGGCGGTAACGTCCCTTTCACACTGCAAAAAGAACCCTGCACAAGTAACATCCGTTTTCTTTTCTTTTGGTTATTGGGAAGGTAATAATCAGCATTCTCTCTCAGGTCACATGACTGAGAGAGAATGAGAGAGTGGCTGCTGCAGGCCACATTATCAGCTCCGCCCCCATCAGCAGGGAGGACAACACAACAGCTGGGTGGACACGCTCTTTTTTAGCCCCTCTGCTGGTGAGATGCAACGACAGGTCGCCATAAAATACGACCTGTCTCTGTCCAACCGGCACTCGAGTATCGTTCTAAATTTAGTCTGCAGTGGTTTTGAAGTGAGACAGACAGAGTCAACAACTGTGAAGTTTTCACCAGCCTTCATGCTGCTTTCTACTGATTACTGACCTGTTTTCCCGCCTGTCTGCCACACTGAATGTGGCACACAGTAAAAACACACACAGAAAAACAACCTGCATACAGACACTAATCCCTGTGTAAAAGGGGGTGGAACTGGATCAAATGGAAACACTGAAACAACATCAACCATGGTTCACACCTGCAGGCGTGAAAACAACCTCAGGTGTGATCATAAGTTGGTACAAGCCAGTTTTTAGACTCATCAGCACCTTCTGGGACCAACAATAGTAATACTCCTGTTACTCCTGCTGTTGCTGCCATCAGTGAGGCTGATGGTCATGTGATCTGTGTGTCAGGTGGTGTTCGAGGCGGTCAGCACCGGTCAGAGAGGAGTTCTAGCCATCAAGGACATCACACTGCAGGGACACCAGTGCAGTAAGTACACACAGACCCAGGCCCCGCCCCTTGTAGAACAGGCTCCGAATTGGTTAACGAGGTTTGGCTGCTTAATTGGATAACGATGTTAAAAGTTGAACTGGCATCGTAGAATCAAGGTCAGTTTGTGTGTGTGTGTGTGTGTGTGTGTGTGTGTGGAGACAGGGGAGCTCATTAAAATATAAATTGATTAGCATGGACTTTGATCCATCCGTCTGTTTATGTACCTGCCCGTCTGAAGACCCGCATTTTTGATGTTGCTTTGTTATGTGAGCACCGCACACACACACACACACACACACACACACACTCTCGACTGTTCGTGTGTGTTAAATCTCCAGTAAACATCCTTGACCTGAACTTTTTCTCGCTGCCTGTTTTTACCTCAACACTGTCCAATAAAGTGATTGAAACACACACACAATCTCACACACACATGCACACACACATACACACACACATCCTCCACGGTCCATTTTCTGATTGGTTCTGTGAGATTTTTGCTTCCTGGCTCATGAGATCAGTAGAAAAGGTTAGCCGTTGCAGAGGTGATATGAGCCAGGTGATGATGTCATCAGTGTGTGACCTCTGAACCTTTCTCTTGTGTGTCCTCAGTGAGCACGCCTCACTTCCTGCACATCAAAGGCGTGGAGGTGAACGCAGGACAGACGGCAACGTTTCACTGCACCGTCAATGGCCGACCGCAGAGCAACCTGCTGCTATACCTGCAGGTACCCATCATCTATACCCATCTATACTCATCTATACTCATCTATACTCATCTATACCCATATATATTCATCTATACTCATCTTTACCCATCTATATTCATCTATACTCATCTTTACCATCTATATTATCTATACTCATCTATACCCATCTATATTCATCTATACTCATCTTTACCCATCTATACTCATCTATACTCATCTATACCCATATATATTCATCTATACTCATCTTTACCCATCTATATTCATCTATACTCATCTTTACCCATCTATACTCATCTATACTCATCTATACCCATATATATTCATCTATACTCACCTTTACCCATCTATATTCATCTATACTCGTCTTTACCCATATATGTTCATCTATACTCATCTTTACCATCTATATTCATCTATACTCATCTATACCATCTATATTCATCTATACTCATCTATACCCATCTATATTCATCTATACTCATCTTTACCATCTATATTATCTATACTCATCTATACCCATCTATATTCATCTATACTCATCTTTACCCATCTATACTCATCTATACTCATCTATACCCATATATATTCATCTATACTCATCTTTACCCATCTATATTCATCTATACTCATCTTTACCCATCTATACTCATCTATACTCATCTATACCCATATATGTTCATCTATACTCATCTTTACCATCTATATTCATCTATACTCATCTATACCATCTATATTCATCTATACTCATCTATACCCATCTATATTCATCTATACTCATCTATACCATCTATATTCATCTATACTCATCTATACCCATCTATATTCATCTATACTCATCTTTACCATCTATATTCATCTATACTCATCTATACCCATCTATATTCATCTATACTCATCTATACCCATCTATATTCATCTATACTCATCTTTACCCATCTATATTCATCTATACTCATCTATACCCATCTATATTCATCTATACTCATCTATACCCATCTATATTCATCTATACTCATCTATACCCATCTATATTCATCTATACTCATCTTTACCCATCTATATTCATCTATACTCATCTTTACCATCTATACTCATCTTTACCAATCTATTCTCACCTATACTCATCTTTACCCATCTATTCTCATCTATACTCATCTTTACCCATCTATTCTCATCTATACTCATCTTTACCCACCTATACTCATCTTTACCAATCTATTCTCACCTATACTCACCTATACTCATCTTTACCCATCTATTCTCATCTATACTCATCTTTACCAATCTATTATCATCTATATCCATCTTTACCCATCTATACTCATCTTTCCTCATCTTTACCATAAGCAAGTCTAACTAGGGGCTGGTACAGGGCAAGCCTGAGCCAGCCCTAACTATAAGCTTTATCAAAGAGTCTTAAGTCTAGTCTTAAATGTGGAGACGGTGTCTGCCTCCCGGACCGTAACAGGAAGATGATTCCACAGGAGAGGAGCCTGATAGCTGAAGGCTCTGGCTCCTGATCTTCTATACTCATCTATACTCACCTATACTCATATTTGCCCATCGTTACCCATCTATACTCATCTATACTCATATTTACCCAACTATACTCACCTATACTCATATTTGCCCATCGTTACCCATCTATACCCATCTATACTCATCTATACTCATATTTACCCAACTATACTCAACTATACTCATCTTTACCCATCTATACTCAACTATACTCATCTTTGCCCATCTATACACATCTTTACTCATCTATACTCATCTATACTCACCCATACTCATCTTTACCCATCCATACTCAACTATAGAGAACATAGAGAAACTATGTCATCAGATAGAGTCTCTGAGTTGTTTGGGGCCAAGAACAATAACTTCAGTTTTGTGTGAATTTAACATCAGGAAATTGGTGCTCATCCAAGTTTTTATGTCTTTAAGGCAATTATGAAGTTTAGTTAAAGCACAGCTTTGGTATTTTTCAACCTGGGCTCTATTTCCCCATGTGTATGTGTGTGTATGATTCATGGGTACCACTCGTTCTAAAATTGGTTCCGTATTGAGGCGCGAAACAAGCTAAAACGGTAATGGAGGCAAATGCGTCCCGTATAAAAGTGCTTTTTTTCTCCACTGACCTGTTCAGATCGCCAGTGCTATCTCTGTAGATAGCATATGGTAGCGGCCCTGGGGCAGTGGTGACTGTGAATGAGTGGAATCAGCTGTCAGTCAGTGCTGGAGCAGAGAGGGGGAGGGCGGCCCCGCTCGGTACTGTAAGTGATTATGTGTGTGTGTGTTACGCTAGAAGAGTCAGAGGTCGGAGTCTTTTACGTGCTACCTCCTGGTGTGTTACCGGAGTTTCTGGAGTGCTCAAATAAACGGGCCTTTTTTCCCGAACGCAAGAACAGGATGTCGCGCAACACCCCGTACAGCTTTCATAGGCTGCCTTTGTCGGACAGCGAGATGCTGAAGTTGTGGCTAGTTGTGCTGCAAATGGATGCTAACACTCCTGTCCAGACACTGCGCCTTGCAGACCATTGGGTCTGCAGTGCTCACTTCTCCCAAGATGACTACTGCCAGCCGAAGAAGAGAAGACATCCAATCCCGAAACACCTCTTCCTCAAGAAAACTGCTGTCCCACGAGTAGAGAGAGCTACAGACACAGTGGAGCAAAGCTTGTGACATCACACAGCCCAGAGGTAAGGGAAACGCTAGTATGCTATTTACAGAGATAGCACTGGTGATCTGAACCGGTCAGTGGCGAAAAAACACACACTTCATACACACATAATCACTTACAGTACTGAGCGGGGCCACCCTCCCCCTCTCTGCTTCAACACTGACTGACAGCTGACTCCACTCATTCACAGTCACCACTGCCCCAGGGCCGCTACCATATGCTATCTACAGAGATAGCACTGGCGATCTGAACCAGTCAGTGGCAAAAAAAAGAACTTTTATATGGGACGCATTTACCCCCGTTACCGTTTTAGCTCGTTTCGCGGCTCAATACTGAACCAATTTTAGAACGAGTGGTACCCATGAATCATACGCACACATACACATGGGGAAATAGAGCCCAGGTTGAAAAATACCGAAGTTGTCCTTTAATTGATTACTTTCTTCTGGCTTCATAGATAAATACAACTGTGTATCATTCGCATAACAATGGAAATTGTAAATAGGATTGGTCCGAGCACAGAACCTTGCGGAACTCCGAAACAAACTTTAGTACGTAAGGATGATTCATTTTGAATCAAACTGAAAACGATCAGATAAATAAGATTTAAACCAGCTTAGTGCAGAACCTTTTAGGCCAATTAAGTGTTCCAGTCTCTGTAGCAGAATTTGATGGTCAAGTGGGCAATACTGGTCTATACCCATCTATACTCATTTATACCCTCAATACCCATCTTTACCCAACATTCAGTGTACTCTGTGCAGTGTTACTCTGATGTGTTGTCTTTGTGGTCATCAGGGAATGGGTGGTCGACAGGCGATTGTCAGAGAAACAAAACCGGTGAATTCTCGGCGTTACGTTGCGAGCTTTGATGTGGAGAACACAACGAAGGGAGACTCTGGACGCTATCGCTGCATTGCCCAATCAGAGAGAGGTGTGGGCGTGTCCTCCTACGCTGACCTGACAGTGAAACGTGAGTCCTGTCTTCTCATTTGCCGCTGACCCCTGTAATGTTTATATGTATTTTATTGTTTTCTTTTTATTCTTAGATTTAGGTTTATTTATTTTTTATTTTGTCGTGATGTTTCCGCTCTCTGTTTTAATGACATCACTTTTCATTTGATTTAGAAAATTAAAACATTTTGATTAATCTATAAAACTGCTTCTGAACATGTTGAAGATCTCATTTGTTCCATAGTGTGACCTCCACAAAGGACACCTGTCTCCACCCGTCTCCACCCGTCTCTGTGTCTCCACATCTGTCTCTGTGTCTCCACTTGTCTCTCTGTCTTGACCTGTCTCCACTTGCTCTCTGTCTCCACCCGTCTTGACCTGTCTGTCTCTCTGTCTCCACCTGTCTTGACCTGTCTGTCTCTCTGTCTCCACCCGTCTTGACCTGTCTGTCTCTCTGTCTCCACCCGTCTTGACCTGTCTGTCTCTCTGTCTTCACCTGTCTTGACCTGTCTGTCTCTCTGTCTCCACCCGTCTTGACCTGTCTGTCTCTCTGTCTCCACCTGTCTGTCTCTGTCTCTCCACCTATCTTGACCTGTCTTTCTCTTTGTGTCTCCACCTGTCTGTCTCTGTGTCTCCACCTGTCTTGACCTGTCTGTCTCTTTGTCTCCACTTGTCTGTCTCTGTGTCTCCACCTGTCTCTGTCCTTTAAAGCTGCAGTTTGTTACATTTTTATTTTAATGGCTCCGTCGTCAAACTAGGAAGTTTTATTAAAGCTGCACACCTCATTACTGCACCGCGTGTGTGTTACAGTAAGTGTGTGTGTGTGTGTGTGTGTGTGTGTGTGTGTGTGAGCCTCATTAGAACCTCCGGTTGTGTAAAAAAGGAGAATCATCGGCGGCGTTTTGTCAAAGAGTGTCTGCGTCTGTGAAGATGAATCACTCCAAAGTAAAAGCCTCCGTTTCCTCCTGTCAGAGTGTTAGCGTGCTAACCCCAGCCACTAACACGCACACACGTGCACGTACACGCACGCGCGCGCGCGAACACACACACACCCACAGACGCAGGTGCAGAGCGTGTTAATGACGACTCATTATGTGACGGAGCTGTCACTCGTCTCAGAAACATCACTTTCATCTGCGCCTGTTCAGGGAGGATTCTGGGTGTTTTCCTTTCCCATCATGCCGATGTGTTGGAGGAGACGGGAGGAACAAAAGTGAAGATCATTATAGAAATTCCTCCTCTCCACATCTCAACATCACCATCAATACTGATAGTGTATTGATTATTGGCCCAGTAGCAGAGTATAGATTGAATTACTGTCTAACTGATCAGTTTGATCTGGAATCATTTATCTTAGATTCTTATAATCTTCTACACTGAGCTGTACTCAGTCTTCAGGTTTCAGCAGTGGTGGAACGACAATTACTCAAGTCCAGATCCCAGGTAACTGTAATTTACTCGAGTACTTTTTATTTTATTTTTTATTTATTTGTTTATTTTTAAAAATGGGACAGAACACATCAATGAACATTAACAATGTGTAAGAGATTGTAGCCAAGCGGCTAATTTCCATCCCTTGTCCCATTGGCAGGTAGGTGTTCAGGGTAGGTTTTCATGCCACATTATACTTTTACTGCATCTCAGAGGGAAATATTATACTGTTTATTATTTATGCAGTACGTACTGAACGCATAGTTACGTACTGAATGCAGAGTTACATGCTGAATGCAAAGTTACATACTGAACGCATAGTTACGTACTGAACACAAAGTTACATACTGAATGCAAAGTTATGTATTGAAAATGCAAAGTTACGTACTGAACGCAAAGTAACATACTGAAAGCGTAGTTACGTACTGAATGCAAAGTTACTTATTGAAAATGCAAAGTTATGTATTGAAAATGCAAAGTTACATACTGAATGCAAAGTAACATACTGAAAGCATAGTTATGTACTGAATGCAAAGGTACATATTGGAAATGGAAAGTTACGTACTGAACGCAAAATAAACATACTGAAAGCAAAATTACATACTGAACACAATGTTATGTATTGAAAACGCAAAGTTACATACTGAACACATAGTTACGTACTGAACACAAAGTTACAAACTACACGCAAATTTAGGTACTGAACGCAAAGTTACGTACTGAATGCAAAGTTAAGTACTAAACCCAAAGTTACATACTGAATGCAAAGTTACGTAGTAAACACAAATTAACATACTGAACGCAAAGTTACGTAGTAAACACAAAATTACATTCTGAATGCAAAGTTACGTACTGAACGCAAAGTTACGTAATAAACACAAATTAACATACTGAACGCAAAGTTACGTAGTAAACACAAAATTACATCCTGAACGCAAAGTTACGTACTGAACACAAAGTTACGTAGTAAACACAAAATTACATACTGAACGCAAAGTTATGTATTGAAAGCAAAGTTACGTACCTAACCCAAAGTGACATTCGTTTTACAAAGGTATATACTTAACGAGAAGTTACGCACTTAACATGTTACATTCTTAATGCAAAGTTACATTTTTTATACGAAGTATGTACATAATACAAGTTGTTTTTTTTTACAAAGTAAAGTAAAGTTCCATACTAAGTACCTAATACTTACCTACTTAACCTGAGTTACGTAGTTAGGAAAGTAAAGTTATGTACTTAACATAGAGTAACATAGTTTAGGTTCAGGTAAGTAAAGTCACGTACTTAACGTAGAGTTACGTAGGTTAGGTTTAGGAAAGTATAGTTATGTACTTAACATAGAATTACATAGGTTAAGTTTAGGATAGTAAAGTTAGATACTTAACGTAGAGTTATGTAGGTTAGGTGTAGGAATGTCTAGGAATGTACTTAACATAGAGTTACATAGGTTAAGTTTAGGATAGTAGAGTTACATACTTAGCATAGAATTATGTAGTCAGGATTGCGAAAGTAAAGATACGTCCTTACTGTAAAGTTACGTAGGTTAGGTTTAGGATAGTAACCCAACCGGACTCTTTAAGTGTCCTCTTCCTCTTTTCCTCTTAGCACATTGGTCACATGATTGCAGCCTTTATGATTACGTGGGTTATATACGCATCCTGGGTGTGTTATGTTCCGTAGGTAAAGGTACTAACGGTACATGATAACAGTCTGTGTAATATGAGCAGTGAGACTGTGTGTAGTCTCGCCACCAGACAATCAGAGATCTCCGCCTTCTGATAGTCTGGGGACACTCCTTTCTAAAGTGTGTTTAACACACCGGTGAAAACGGCCGGCAACAAAGCAACGCCTCTTGCATTTTTGAAAAGGACACGCCTTCTCGGAAATGTGCGCTCCTCCTTTTCTTGTCCGCAAGGAAACAAACACACAGAGAGCTTGAAAATGGATGCCGAGAGATTTAACTCTGTTTTATCAAACGTGTGCTCATCCGTGAAGAAAATATTTTTTCCAGCAGATGTCTTAGTTACAACATGATTGAGCTAACTGGAGTAGTTTCATGTCGTATGCGACAACGGTAGGCTTTTAACAGATGACGTCCTGATGTTAGCTTTGCTGCTGCTGTTAGCTGTCCCTGTCAGCTGCAGCCACTGATGCTTTTTAGACATCGTGATTTCCCAAAACTGAATAAATACCACACATAGCAACACAAAACTGCTTTGCTAGCTCAATCATGTTGTAACTAAGATATCTGCTGGAAAAGATATTTTTTTCACTGACCATTTAATGAGTTACTGAGTTACAGACACTGCCAATGGCTAACAGGGCTAACAGCTAACGCTTAGCCCAGCTAAACGTGCACACAGAAATAGTAATGTTTGTTCAATCATTGTGTTTATAGACTTTACAAACATCGGATTAGTCCAAACGGTGATACAGTGATGTGAAAAATGTGATATATACATATATATATGTATATATATATATATGTAGCTAAAAGCTCTGCTGGTTTTCTACCCGGAAGTATTTGTAAACAACAAGGCGTTATAGTCCGGCCGGACGGATGAGTCATGGCCTTGTAAAAGATTATGTTTGTTTCTTTTAGTTGGTGAGAATGTGTCGCCGCAAACGCGACAAACATCCACTAACTTTGACGGCGTTTTCTGCGAGCACGGCTGAGCCATTTTGTACCGCTACACGTGTTGGGACTATGTTTACGAGCACAAGAGTTCAGCGAGCCACCGAAGGACCGCCCTGCAGATTTACTATTGGTTCTGGAACGTAGGGAGTTTTTTAAACTCTGAAATTGTATCCACCCATCT
Source organism: Epinephelus malabaricus (assembly GCA_037127435.1). Classification (NCBI taxonomy): domain Eukaryota; kingdom Metazoa; phylum Chordata; class Actinopteri; order Perciformes; family Serranidae; genus Epinephelus; species Epinephelus malabaricus. The sequence continues at coordinate 38,178,893 of JANUFT010000022.1, forward strand.
AAACACAAAATCAGGGAGAAAGTCATCAGTCTTTAGTTAAGCAAAGCGTCTAAACACTGACTTGTGAGTCTAGACTGTGTGAGGTCCTCTGTTGATGCAGTGCTGTGCGTCACTTCCTATTGGTGCTGACTTGATGTCATGTGACATGCGCCGGCGTTGCGGCAGCACTGTGTTTTAAGTTTCCTTATTGTGATCATAAAAACAGCTGACAGAAATGTTCCGTCAGTCCTCAGCAGGAGGATTGTGTCTGTCTTTGTTCTAAACACATGTAAACAAACAGATCATGTTGGATGGTTCCCGCGGTAACTGTGAACCGAGGTTCCCTTAAACTGGGTCCTGTTGGTTGGAGAGGAAACACATCACAGTCTGACTGACATCACTCATAAGAGAACCAATCGATGCACTCCGGTGTCTGTGTCGGGTCGATAGCTCCTCTGATCTCTCTGCAAACACACACTCAGTGACAGGTGAGGAGGTGTCTGTCAGTCACATGACCCGGCACGTATCCCACAATCCCCGGCGGCTAAACCACTGATTGAACTGTCACTCAAACTGTGTGTGTGTTTTATCTCACACACACAGGTGAGTATTAACCTCAACATGTTACATGATAAACAAGCTTCATTACACACCTATCCTACTTAGTGTGTGTGTGTGTGTGTGTGTGTGTGATGAAGTGGGTCAGGAGGAAGTAGAGCAGCACCACCGGGGATTCTGGGTAATAGAATCCAGGTCTGCCGTGATTCGCCGAAGGTCACAAATAATAATTAACTTGTTAACTCCTTCCTCCCTCGTTAAGACAGATCAGTGAAACCCAATGTGTGTGTGTGTGTGTGTGTGTGTGTGTGTGTGTGTGTGTGTGTGTTCCTCAGAGCCTCCTGTACCCATCGCCCCCCCTCAGCTGATGGCGGTGGGCGCCACCTACCTCTGGATCCAACTCAACGCCAACTCCATCAATGGAGATGGACCGATCATTGAGAGAGAGGTGACTCCTGATGAAACAGTGATCTGATGCTGGTCTATGATGATGTTCTAGCAATGTGTGAGGAGGTTTCTGGTGGCCTCCTGTAGGAGGTTCTAGATGTCTTTGAGGGGGTTCTCGTGCTTCTCAGACAGGTTCTAGTGGTCTTATAGGGATTGTAGGGATATGTTAGGGGGTTCTAGTAGTCCCTTAGGAGGCTGTAGGTGTCTGTGAAAAGATTCAAGTTGTTCTTTAGATGGTTCTTAAGGTCTTTGAGGGATTTCTTGGGGTCTATGAGGAGATTCTAGTGATATTTTAGGGGTTGTAGGAATCTGTCAGGAGGTTCTAGTGGTCCTTCTCTAGGGTTTTCTAGTTCCAGGGTTCCTTGAGGAGGTTGCAGTAGTAGGAGTCTCTGAGGGGTTCTCGTGGTCCTTTAGGAATTGCAAGGGTCTGTTAGGGGGTTCTAGTGGGTTCTTATGGTGGGTGTAGGGATTTGTGAGGGGTTTCTAATGGTCCTTAAGGTAACTGTGGGAATCTCTGAGGGGTTCTAGTGGTCCTTTATGGGGGTCTATGGTTCTGTAAGGTGGTTCTAGTGGTCCTTGAGGGGGTTGTAGCGATCTGTGAGGGAGTTCTAGAGGTCTATGAGGGGGTCGTATTGGTCTTTAAGAGGGTTCTAGAGGTCTGTGATGGGGTCGTATTGGTCTTTAAGAGGGTTCTAGGGGTCTGTGATGGGGTCGTATTGGTCTTTAAGAGGGTTCTAGGGGTCTGTGAGGGGTTGCAGGATCTGTGTGGAGGTTCTAGGGAGTGCCAATAACAGTTGATCATGTGTTTTTGAGGTGGAGTACCGTACGATGTCGGGCATGTTGATTGACACCACACCTGTCGATAAACCCACCCACAAGATCGGACACCTGGACCCCGATACCGAGTACGAGATTAGCGTGCTGCTGACCAGGCCCCTGGATGGAGGCACAGGAAACCCCGGACCCCCCCTCAGAGCCAGGACCAAGTGTGCAGGTGAGTCAGGTCACATGATCCAAACCTGATGATGACTGTTTGAAATGTCCCTGTACTCCAATGACTGCTAGCAGCTAGCGGCTAACTCTCAGGCTACACTCACACTGAGCTCATTAGGAGGTTAATGGTGGAGTCATTAGCATAGTGTGCAGTGCTAGGCTGCATTAGCACTGAGCTCATCGGGTGGCTAATGGTTAACGGTGAGGTTGTTAAGGCACTGAGCCGGGCTAGGCTTCGTTAGCACCTCGCTCATTAGCTCTTAATGGCTACAGTGTACACATCAGCATAGCATGCTAACTGTTTACCTCATCCATCTCCTGAGTGAACACACACACACACACACACACACACACACACACACACACACACACACACACATGCGCTGTGTGTGTGTGTGTGTGTGTGTGTGTGCCCTGTGGGTGTAAACTCACAAACAGCATGTGATTAGCAATTAGTGCTCTAATTACACAGGTGCATTAATGTGGCTGCTGCTGCAGTTTTTCCTTCGCTGTTCATCTGTTTGCTTTTTGTTGACGAAGGTGGAGACATTTTATTTCCTGGTTCTCGTATAATTTCAGATCTTTTTCACAGATTTGTGATTCTAGTTTGACCTTTGTTTAGTTTTCATCAGGCTCACAGCTCAGAACATGAACATGTTCCACATACACACAAATACTAATGATCATGATTCTAGAGGTCCTTATAAAGGTTCCTGAGGCCCTCTATGAAGTTTAGAAGTTGTTGGTGTTCTAAAGGTCCCTGATTAAATCTTAGAGGTCCTTGAATATGCTTCAGAGGTCCTTGGTGCATTTTGTGAAGTCCTTGATGGAGTTCGCAAGGTGCATAATGAGGATAGAATAAACATGATAGCAATAATAATAATAATGATAATGATAATAATGATAATGATAATAATAATGATAATGATAATAATGATAATAATAATAAGAAATACAGAAAAAAATAAGAAACAAAATGAAAATATTCAACACGATGACAGTTTGTTTTTTTAAAACTCTTTCTGCTCCATCGACACTGTTCTGTCATCACATTGTAAATCATTATTTTTTTATGATACTAAATCTAATAAATCTGAGCAGGTTTCAGTTTTTACAGAGAATTATTATGGAATTAATAATAATATGGAAATAAAGGAAAATTTCCACCCAAACAGGAAGTCCGATAAGAACCACTGAATTATTCTTCATGTTGAATATGTGGGAACGCTCCTTTGCTCACGCAGCGTTCTGCAGACCTCAGGTCTGTTATTAGAGGAGGAAATAACTGTGTCAGGTTTCAACACGTCCGCCTCTCGGACCTGCTGCTACATGACTGATGTCAACAGCTCGCAGGGCTGTGACCTGTCTCTGGTATGCCCCCCCCCCAGCACACAGATTCATATCACACAACAACTGCAACAGGGACCCTTCAATCAGAGGCATGACAGTTCTGCAGCTTCTAATGGCTCCTCATGAGCTTCTGACTTTATCTGGATTATTTCTGACTCTGGTGACAGTTGGATCAATACGCTCAGGCACAAATGACCAATCACATAACTCCTGTGAGCCTCAGAAAATACAAGAGTTCAAGAGTTGCTTGGTGAGGTTCTAGAGAAGTGTGTTGATGCTTTATGGACCTGTGAGGAGGGTCTCGGGGTGTTTGCTGTCATTCTTCAGGTTTTTGATGTTCTTAGGTTCCTTGATAAGAGTATTGTGTTCCTTCAGGATGTTGTAATGATGGATGGTTCTAGATCAGGAACCAGCATCAGAGTGTCAGTCTGATTGTTCCTTTGTTGTCACCTCCGCCCCTCTGGGACTGTCAGCAGATTAAAACAAACGCTCCTCCGGGATCAACAGCAGGAAACATGGAAAGAAATGTATGTGTGACTGACAGCCAGCAGAACACACACACACACACACACACACACACACACACACACACACACACACACACACACTCTCAGTGTGATGATGATGATGATGATGATGATGATGATGATGATGATGTTCTCTGTGATAACACTCACATTTATTTATTCATTTTACTTGTAATAAATTATAAACCAGCTTCTGTTTGTGTGTGTGTGTGTGTGTGTGTGTTCAATAATAAATCAGCGTGTCCATCAGACAAGCTTTAGGACTTAGAGCTCAGTGAGGCGACTCAGCGTGGCGGCAGATAAACAGGAAGTCACTGTGAGCTGCTTCATGTTTCATCATTTCATTTTGTGCTTTTATATCTGATGATGTCATCACGACCAAAGTTATGATATGATTATTAATGACTGTGGAGCAGATGAAAGGGTGAGTCTTTATTTTCCTGAACAGACGATGACCAGTTGAACTAAGAAGGTTCAGACATGAGAATGTGGTGCGTCGAGTTTATTGTTATGACATCATTTAATATTTGTTTTGGAGACAATGGTATTAATATGTTTTAAAGGTGTGTGGTGTGATTTAAGAGAATATGAAGGTCTGGTGACACACAGCGAGGTCATGAAAGATACAAACATGTGTGTGTGTGTGTGTGTGTGTGTGTGTGTGTGTGTGTTAACATCCATTAAAGTGTGTTTGTCCGGCCTTTTATAAAATATCGTATGAATATTTCACTCTTTTCTCTCTTTTCACCTCAGATTTTTACGCTCTGCTCGTCCACCATCCGTCCACTTCTTTTTTTTACTGTCTGACGTTCTTTGGAGCTTTTAGTGATGGAAACTGTGGCCGCTGGTTTCAGACGCCGCTCCTTCTTCTGTCTGCGTGTTATAGTTAACGCACTGAAAATGCTGTGACTCAGGTTCGATCGTGCGATGAGACGTGCTGCTTCGTAGTGAATTCATCTGAAGGTCAACAACGAATAAAACACCTCAGCTTTACATCCTTCAAACTTGTTTCCACACTGCTCTGACTTTTTCAAGAGACTTATTTTTTCATAGTATCGACCCTCTGACTGTTAGTAAACAGTGTGATGTTTGTTGGTGGGCGGGGCTTAGCTGGAGGCAAAACAGTTCTCCACAGACATTAGCTAGCGCTAGCTAACAAGTTGTGTTGTCTTGTTTTAGACGATGGAGGAAGATGATGTGAGTGGTGCATTCAGAAACACTCACTGTGAGTGTGGGAGCGCACTCTGACACAAACTGGAGCGTTGATAAATTGGGAGCGCTGTGTGAATGTAGCGTTGGGTTATCCAGAGCAGCGCACTCTCAGAGTGGCAGAGCGCACTCTGGACACTCTGTCTGTGGAGACGGAGCAGCAGAGCGCCGAGCGGAGTGAATGTGTGATTAACTTAACCGTTGGTTCATTCATGTAGAAATATAACGCTGCGTTTCTTCCACCAACAGGGCTCTCATTTTAGTGTAGTTTCAAGTCAGTCAGACTTACTGTGTGAGGGGCGTGGCCTTTCCAAAATATAGCGCCCCCACCAGGCTGTCATATTTATTAAACAACTGTTGGCGGAAACTTTGCTTGTCGACGATCTGTCTGAAAACAACAGACTTGAAGCTCTAAACAGAACGTCCGTCTCCAGAACAGTGGAACAGGGGAACCGTGATATTAAAGGAACAGTCAGCTTAATAAATGAAGTAGTGATCACGAGTTCTGCCTCTGCACTTTGGATCCAGATTCTGATCAGTCTGTTTCTGTTCTGGTCGGCCGACATGAATCATCCATCACTGGTTCTCGTGCCTCCCCCTCCTCCTTCATCATTCCTCCCCCTTTCTCGCTCCCTCATATTAAATCTGGTGATCTCCTGGAAATGAAAAATTAAACCTCTCCTCCTCCTCCTTCTCCTCCTCCTCCTCCTCCTTGTCTTCATCCCAGAGTCACCTTCAAACATTCGACACTCTTCTGTCTGTGTCTGTAATGTATTCTTCTTCTTCGTCTTCTTCTTCTGCAATGTTTGTTTGTCTGTTATCAGCTCCCAGCAGCCTGCCTCAGGCTCCGCCCCCTGCTGTCCTGTCAAACATCCCATAATCCTAAATGTCTGAAAACACTGGAAATCGACTCTTGGTTGTTTCTGTTGAACAAAGTGAAATGTAGCAGATGTCAGCGGCGACAGGAGGTCTCCTCTCTCAGGCGTCTCTTTAGTTTAAAGCATCAAATTAGAAAAACTGAAAAAAGTTTTCTCGCTCAGTTGGAAGGTTTTGTGATTATGATGTCACAAACATTTCAGTCACATGACTGATCCTCCATCTCAACAACATTTTAATCTTATTTTTCTGACATTTTATCTTTTTTTTTCTAAGACATTTTATAAACGTTATTCAGATATTTGAATATTTTTCGCAGACATTTTGTTGAAACATTTTTCAGACATTTTAATAATTTTACTGACATTTTTTTGACATTTCATCAACATTTTTTGAATATTTTCATAATATATGTTGGACACTTTATTAAGATTTTTCAGACATTTTGATAATATAATAATTGTTGTAGATTGCTACTGATTTTTTTTAACCAAAAAGACAGACAGACAGACGCACAGACAGATAGACAGACAGTCTCTGCCTTTAAACAGTAAATATTGCAGAACATAATGTTCAAACAGAAACAGCTGCAGCAATCAGTTGATCAGTCAATCGACAGCATTAATCAGAAACTCTTCTGATAACTGATTCAGTGTTTCATCACTGTGGGAATCTGATGTTTTTTACTTCAGACGTGATGAACTGAAGAGTGCTGGCCTCTGAGGAGCCACCCAGCTGACAGGTTTCACTCTTCTCTGAGATTTTACTGACTAAAACCAATCGTGGACAAAATTATTGGCAGATTCATTGATAATGGAAATAATCGTTAGCTGCAGTTACGGGAGATTAATATGGAACCCTACTAAACGTAACCACGTGTATGTGTGTTGGCTAAACGTAACCGTGTGTGTGTGTTGTCTAAACGTAACCACGTGTGTGTGTTGGTTAAACATAACCAGGTGTGTGTGTTGGCTAAACGTAACCACGTGTGTGTGTTGGCTAAACGTAACCACGTGTGTGTGTGTGTGTTGGCTAAACGTAACCATGTGTGTGTGTTGGCTAAACGTAACCACGTGTCTGTGTTGGCCTAACGTAACCATGTGTGTGTGTGTTGGCTAAACGTAACCATGTGTGTGTGTTGGCTAAACGTAACCATGTGTGTGTGTGTTGGCTAAACGTAACCACATGTGTGTCTGTTGGCTAAACGTAACCGTGTGTGTGTGTTGGCTAAACGTAACCGTGTGTGTGTGTTGTCTAAACGTAACCACGTGTGTGTGTTGGTTAAACATAACCAGGTGTGTGTGTTGGCTAAACGTAACCACGTGTGTGTGTTGGCTAAACGTAACCACGTGTGTGTGTGTGTGTGTTGGCTAAACGTAACCATGTGTGTGTGTTGGCTAAACGTAACCACGTGTCTGTGTTGGCCTAACGTAACCATGTGTGTGTGTGCTGGCTAAACGTAACCATGTGTGTGTGTTGGCTAAACGTAACCATGTGTGTGTGTGTTGGCTAAACGTAACCGCGTGTGTCTGTTGGCTAAACGTAACCATGTGTGTGTGTTGGCTAAACGTAACCGCGTGTGTCTGTTGGCTAAACGTAACCACATGTGTGTCTGTTGGCTAAACGTAACCGTGTGTGTGTGTTGGCTAAACGTAACCATGTGTGTGTGTTGGCTAAACGTAACCGCGTGTGTGTGTTGGCTAAACGTAACCATGTGTGTGTGTTGGCTAAACGTAACCATGTGTGTGTGTTGGCTAAACGTAACCATGTGTGTGTGTTGGCTAAACGTAACCGCGTGTGTGTGTTGGCTAAACGTAACCGTGTGTGTGTGTTGGCTAAACGTAACCATGTGTGTGTGTTGGCTAAACGTAACCGTGTGTGTGTGTTGGCTAAACGTAACCATGTGTGTGTGTTGGCTAAACGTAACCATGTGTGTGTGTTGGCTAAACGTAACCATGTGTGTGTGTTGGCTAAACGTAACCATGTGTGTGTGTTGGCTAAACGTAACCATGTGTGTGTGTTGGCTAAACGTAACCGCGTGTGTCTGTTGGCTAAACGTAACCGTGTGTGTGTGTTGGCTAAACGTAACCGTGTGTGTGTGTTGGCTAAACGTAAGGAGGGTCATAAGGACAGAGGGATGTCGTATGCTGTAAAGCCCTGTGAGGCAAATTGTGATTTGTGATATTGGGCTTTATAAATAAAATTGATTGATTGACTGATGGAATATGTGTAAGCCTCAGTGTCCTCTTTCTCCTCCTCCTCATCCTCACACATGACAGGAAGTTGACCTTGCATACTTCCTGAAGGTTGTAGTTTGTCGTTCTTTAACATTTGATGGAAAAATACCTGATGACATCATCAGCAGGGCGCTCTGTCTTTGTGTCTGATTTAAATGTCAGCCCAAAAATTATGGGATGGAACTGTGGCGACCACACACACACACACACACACACACACACACACACACACACACACACACACACTGAAGGGGGAATGGTAGGATTTTATGTGATAGCATTCACTCTCCCCTCGGGGATTATGGGTAATAGGATCCACCTCAATCCCCTCCTCCCCCTCCCCTTGACCCCTGACCCCCATTGTTGCTGCGGTGATGTCTTGGTGTGTGTGTGTGTATGTGTGTTGCCTGCAGACCGACCATTTAGCTCGACGTCTCTCTTTCATCGCACAATCGTGGTGGAGAAACTCACAAGTGCCTCTATTGTGTCCTGCTAAAAGCCTGCAGCCTGTGTTTGTGTGTGTGTGTGTGTGTGTGTGAGAGGCTCAATAACAGGAAGAGAGAATTTTTCTGCACCGCCACAATTGACCACACACACACACACACACACACACACACAGTTGAAAGACGACAAAGAACAGGAAAGGTATTGTTCACTGGCTGCAGAAAAACACCTGAAAACACACACACACACACACACACACACACACACAGTCAGGAGAAATTGGTCCTTCCTGCTCTCATCTATCATTCTCTCTGTCTCTCTGAGTGGATCGCTGTCTGTCATCTTGAAATACAGCACTTAGATTGGCCACTACAAAGACACACTGTGTGTGTGTGTGTGTGTGTGTGTGAGTGAGAGAGAGAGCGTGCTCAGTTCCAGCTTCCTTTAATCTCTCCCCTCTCTCTTTGTGTCTCTGCTCAGCTGAACTTTTTTTTTTCACTGCAGGAAACAGGAAGGAGGACGGCGGCCATGTTGGGTCGTCTCACTGCCTTCTTGTCAAACCTACATTTGTGTTATAATACGACGTCTGAACGTCCTGAAGAGATCTCACTGTGGCCGGCTTTAGCAGCTGACTGTGTTGACGGGTGTCCCAGCATGCATTTCACATGCAGCAGCAGTGATGGTGGACAGTTTCAGATCCTTGTCTTTAGTCCGTCCCTCCATGATGTCCCCATCATAACAGTGAACACGTTTTCAGTCAGTCCTGTAGACTCTGTAAAATCACTGTGACTTTACCACAGACGTCATGTTATTGTAGAGCTACGTGCAGCGTATCGATTCTCTGTTGATCATGTGGCTGTTGCAGGACACACACACACATTGGACGTCACACACATTGGACGTCACAGACAAGCCTGAAAACAGGTTAGTAAACGGTAGAAAGCAGCGTGGAGGTCAGTGAGGATTTTACAGTGGTCACTTGTTTTAATATCTTTAGATTGATGTCTGAGCTCTGATTGGGCGGAGACAGATGGTAATTTGTGGTGGCGTGTCATTGTACCTCGCCAGTTAAGGAGCTACAATAAGCACGTTCACCCAGATGTCGGAGCTGGAGCTGATAAAACCCCTTGACTTCTGCAGGGTCATAGTTTAGTTTATTATTTCACACACATCATGATATGAAATACAGTACATGCTGCATACAGACATTACAGTAATTTGATGTGTGAAAGGGTCACCCCAAAGAAGCTATCTAAAGCTTATAATAGGGGGCACGGGGGCCCACAAATAACAGACAGGATATTGGCCAGATATCCTTAGAACCCAACAACATACAAACAGACATATAATAGACACACAACAGACAATCCCAGTGCCCTGGTTACATTAGATCAGTCGGTACAATCATTGTACAATAACAAATTTATACAATGTTAGTCGAGAGAAATAGATGGAATAAAATACAAGTGACATTCATATGTAAGATTATTAATATAATCAGTGAATTAAATATACATTGATAGGAGTTGCATTCTTAGTTTTTTCTTGAAGATTAGGGTTGGGCTGTATGAGCAAACTCTTATATCACGGTATGAGTAATTTCATATCACGGTAACGGTATATATCGCGGTATGGTTTTTTTCCCTGTAAATTCAATTAATGGCTTAAAATAACCATACTGTCGCATTTGATAATTTTCCTCTTTTATTTTTGAACTTGGAAAAACAGGAAAAATGCTAGTGCATTGCAGTATATTTAAAAAAAGAAATCACGCACAGCATCACACAAATGTGCATCTCAGTATATGAAAAGAAAAAAAAAACCCTGAGTTTTTAAAGTAAGCCTCGCTTCAATCTGTGCAATATGAACTCACAGCAGCTGCAGCATAACATTATTTTAAAGAAAATAATAATATAATAAATAATAAACCACAAAGAATGTGCAAATGTCTGGTAAACACTGAACTCCAGCTTTAACTTAAGCTATAGTGTGCGTGCAAATGTAAACACAGAGCTCCAGCTTAATAAGAAATAAAAATAACAAATGAGAAAAAGTATTTTTTACACAAGGTAAGAGGTGCATAACAACAGTTAGTGCAATATAAAATCACAGCATCTCCTAAATGTTCTGAAGGACACTGTCACTAGTGTGCAAATGTCTGGTAATTGCGTATATCCAGTAATTACAGATTGTGCGCAAGAAACACCAGCTGATCAACTCTCTCTGGTTTCAGTGCTGATCTGCGGCAAGTGATAATGTTACCACTTCTGCTAAAAGCACGCTCTGATGGGGCACTTGTGGCTTGAATGCACAAGTATTTCTTTGCCAGGCTTGCCACTCGTGGAAAATTGGCCTCGTGCTACCTCCACCATTCCAGGGGGTTGGTCTCCCCATCAGCCTCCACTGTTTGAAGGTACCTGTTAAGCTCCAGTTCAATGGACTGTCTGCGTGACTGAGGGACAGTTTGGTCTTGGCGTGATGCAATCTTGAAGAAGCTGCCCAAACTCCTCTTCTTCTTAGCAGGAATCTCTGGCACCTCTGTGGCAGCTTCAACTGGTGGTATGGAGTCTCCCCCTGCAGACTTTTCCTGTTCAGACACAAGGCTCTCTATCTCTGCAGCAGCTTTGGTCTTTATGTAGTCCACCTTCTCTGGCTTTATGTAGGTGATTTTGAAGCAAGGGTCGAGAAGGGAAGCCATATCAAGCAGATCCTGGGTGGATGGGTCAGCATATTTTTCATCCAGGTACACCAGAATGCTTGCTTTGATTTTCTTGGTGAGATCGATGTCATCATCCTGTGGCTTAATAACTTGCTCATTGAAAAGATGGAGCACAGGTTTTAAATATGAGACACTCACATACTGCTCGCCGGACAAGGCATCTGTGAACGCAACGAGAGGGTTCAACGCTTTGCTAACAGATTCCAGTACATCAGTGTCCTGCCATGTCAGAACCAAATGCCTGGCCTTCCTGTCAGCTCAAAGGACTTGTGTCAGAGCTTTCTCCTGCTCTAGGATCCTTTCAATCATTTGTTGTCGAGAGCCCCATCTTGTTGGGGTCTCTGTTATGAGCTGGTGAGCAGGCAAGCCCAGCTCTGCCTGAGCAGTGGCCAGCTCACGCTTCCTTTTCCAGGAATTGCAGAAGGCGCTCACAACTTTTTTGCATACCCCAATGGCACGTTCCACTTGTGGCTCTTTCACACTTCTTTCTGTTTACAATAAACACAGAGGAGAAATGTAAATTGTTGACAGATGCTGACAATTATTACACTTAAGGACAAGCGACAAGCATTATCATTTTGTATTTGCAATTATGTATATATTATAATTAATAATCATAACTATTATGTAAATTTTTGACTGAGGATAACTATTTATTTTTGAGGCTTAGGTGTCACTTAATTTTAACAAACTCTGTCTTTCTGAAAAGGTGTTTATTTTTATTTCTTAATTACAAAAATGTGAAATCTTTCAAACAGCTATACAACTGTTCAACAAAGAAGTCCAGGTTACATAACATGGCTTAATAATACTGACCCCTGAAGACCAATTATTGTAAATACCAAGGTATACAACGAGTTGGGGTAAAACAACAAGCAGAGAGGTATTTGTCATTGAATAATATTTAATGAAAATCCCACATGATTACCAGTCACTCAATACGTTTACATGCATACTCACCGATGGCCAAATGAAGATGGTGTCCAAAACACTGTAGCCTTGTTCAGTCGTTCAGCTGGAGTGCTTTGACGTTGTTGGTGGTGTTATCTGTGGTTATGCAGACTTGATGGGCCTCCGGTAATCCCCACGACTCCAGTGCCTCCCTTAGGTTTTGGGCTATCATTTCCCCTGTGTGATCCTCCGGGAAGTAAGAGGTCTGAAGACACCTACTCTTCAGTTCCCAGTCTTTAATAAAATAGGTCTTTAGGCTCATGTAAGGCTGTGTGGTGCGGCTCGACCACATGTCTGTTGTTGTAGCAAAATAAAGAACACTTTGAAGCTCCTTTTCAATTTTGCTACGGCACTCTCCATATACCCGTGGCAACTCCACCTCTGTAAAGTGCTTGCGGCTGGGCATGACATACCTTGGATCAAGGGTGTTGAGTAATTCTCTGAACTCCGGCTTTTCAACGGTATAAATCGGGACCATGTCTTTGCATATGTGCATCGTGATGGCCTCCGTTATCTCCCTCCATCGACGTGATTTTTTGTCATACGGGGTGCCTTTGGCGAAAGACTCTGCCAAGCTCTTTTGGACGAGAGGAGTTGCTGCAACTTTTGTTTTTGATGCAGCCGGCGCGCCATGCATCTTTTGCCTTTCATAATGTTGCTTAGCGTGTTTTATCTTTAAGTGGTGGAAGAGGTTACTGGTGTTTCCACCTCCAGCAGCAACAGTCATGCGACACTCTTTGCAGAGTATCGCTTTTTGTTCTTTGTCGGATTTTCTAAATCCGAAAAAGTTCCGCACAACAGACGTAGCGCCCTTTTTCGGAACGAGCTCCTCCTCCTCCTCGTCATGCTGCGGGGGCCGGGCTGCCTCCGTTTCCTCGTGACTCCCTTTACTCTCCGCCTCCGCCATCACTCCAGTAAAGATGTTTCTTCTTCGTCGTGCACGTGCAACCACGCCAAGCAGTCTGTTGCAGTGCTGGCTCCCCGTGTGTCGAGGCGATGTAACTACAGTGACTCAGAGAGATGCCGCAGACACTTTCTCCGGTATAAACGGTATTGCAAAATCTCTACCGGTAGACACTTTATACTGTCACACAGTATTATACCATCATACCGCCCAACCCTATTGAAGATGGAGATGGAATGTGACAGTTTTAACTTCTCATCAAGCTCATTCCAAATCTATGGTCCTCTGCACACAGCACTAAACTTGGTACATTTTAACTGTCGTTTTTTTCCCCAGTGATTTGGTTTTTGTTTCTGGTGGAATAGGTGTGCATAGGATGGAAGATTGGAATGAGGTCACATGGTTTATGGTTTAGTTTGTGGACAATTTGGTACATTACACAAGCATTCTGGAGGTAATTGTACTCAGCAAGCCTCAGAAGATTGTGGCGGTGGAAAAGTATTCTTGTGGGAGCATTAAACTCAGACCATGATAAAGCACGTATGACTTTTTTTGGGGGTATCTAGCTTTTGTAAGTAAGTTGAAAATGTGTTACACCATATGATCTTGCAATATTGTAAATGAGGCTCAAACCAGGTTTTATATATATATATAGGGTGAGAAGTGCAGAAAGTGGTAGAAAATGTCTCAACTTAAGAAACAAAGCAGCATATTTAGACAATGTTTTTGTGAGATCTTCAATGTGACATTTAAAATTAAGAGATTCATCGATGAGGATCCCCAGGAATTTTGTAGAGCCGACTCTTACAATATTCTGTCCATTTATTTTTGGACAGATTTGCTTAATGTTCACACGGATCACAATGTAGTTTGTTTTAGTGATGTTCTGGGAAAGTTTGTTGCACCTAAACCAGGTGTCTTTTTCATTAACTCACTATTTATGATTTGTTCAAGCATATTTGGGTTTTTGTGGGGGAAAAAATAGGTTTGTATCAGTACAACTATCAATAATACTTTATGTAGTACAGATGAAGAATTAACATTTTATTTATTTATATTTATTTATTTATTTATATTTATATATGTTTTTTTATATGTGCATGTAAGATGTTGGATGATGTCTTTTGTTAGCCTTCGCGTTTTATTTTGTATGAGTGAGGGGAGTGGATGGAGGATTGACTGTTGCATATGTTTTTGCACCATACGGAGTTGCTTCTCCAGTTTTGTTGTATCAAGCATACAATGACAATAAAGGTTTCTATTCTATTCTATTCTATTCTATTTTCTATTATATTATATTATATTATATTATAATGGAGAGAAGTGGCCCTAAAATGGAACCCTGGGGAACCCCATGATTGATGGATTGGTATACATACATAAACATATTGGTGTCTTCCCGACAGATAACTATGAAACAGGTGTAGCGCTAGAGAATGCTGATTGTCAGCTTTTCCACTGCGGCGGCTGTGCGGCAGTACAGTGGGTGTGCAGTAGCACAGCTCACAAAATCAAGACAATCGTTCAGTTTGTGGTAAAAGTCTCAAATTAAAGTTCCTGTTTACAGAGGAAGTGATGTGTTTTTTTAAATCACGCCATATTTCTGTGGATTAATGACCTCACGTAACACAAATATGAACGTGTTTGTAGATCAGGGAACATGTAACCAGCTGCTCTCCGCACTGAACAGGTTTCCATGGTAACATGAGACGTGTGGTGGCAGGTGGGTAAACTGAAGGAGACACGGCATCCTCAGATTCAGCTAGTTGACAAAACATTGATGTGATAAAGAGATTTGGCTGCAGGAAGCAGCAGTTCAGTCTCCATGAGGAGGACAGCAGACACTGAGGGTTACCTGCTTGGCTCAGGCTGCGTGCTGATTGGCCAAGACTGAGCGTGACAGGAAGCTTATCAGCGTCAGACTGTTTTCACTTTAGATAAAGGACAATTGTTTTTCAGCTGTGAAGATGTGACATTCACACGCAGCTCGGATAAGATCTGTCCGATGTCACGTAAACAAGCTGGATAATCAGTGTGAGACGTCTGCTGAGGGGTAAAGATGGCGTCTGCTGAGGGGTAAAGATGGCGTCTGCTCAGAGAGAGATGACCTGTTCCTCTTTGTGTCTGTCTGTCAGATCCCATGCACGGCCCACGGCATCTCGAGGTCGTCAACATTCAGTCCAAACAGGTGACGGTAAGATGGGAGCCATTCGGATACAACGTGACCCGCTGCCACAGCTACAACCTGACTGTACAGTACTGCTACAGACCTGCGGGGGCCGCCAGCAGGTACATACAGGACCTGGGGAGGGGCCAACATTTAAAGAGTAGTGACGTATAAAGAGGAAGGGGCCAACATTGACAAAAGGGGGAGGGGCCAACATTTAAAGAGTAGTGACTCATACAGAGGGAGGGGCCAACATTGGAGAAAAACGGGAAGGGCCAGCATTTGAAGAGTAATGACTTATACAGAGGAAGGGGCCAACATTTAAAGAAAGTAAACCACAGAGAGGGAAGGGCCAAGTACGTCCTGGTAAAGGTAAACACGGGGATACACCAACAGGCAAATAAGCCCCTCCCTCTTCTTCCTCTCTCCTGCAGGGAGCCGGTGAAGGAGGTGGTGTATGACACCCTGAGCGTTGTGCCGCAGCACATCGTGCGTAACCTTCCACCGTTCACCAACGTCAGCCTGAGACTCGTCTTGAGTAACGCAGAGGGACGCAAGGAGAGCGAGGAGTTGCTGGTGCTGACGGACGAGGACGGTATGACACTGTCCATCAGTCAACTTCTGTGCTGTTCAATAAGTTTTTAAAAACTTAAATGTTTGTGTCTCAGTTCCCGGAGCTGTCCCCGTGGATTCGATCCTCGGCAGTAGTTATGAGCAGCAGATCAGTCTGAGCTGGAGGGAGCCGCTGCAAACGTATGGCCTCATCCGACAGTACGAGGTAAACCCACTGATTCGACATCCTACACATCACGCCATGATGTCACCATCTTCATCATGTGTCAAAGCCCTGCACCTATTGCTGCTCACACATGGTCCACGATAAGGGGCTAAAGGTGTTCCAAAGTTAAGAGAGGCCAACATTTAAATAAAAAGACATAAAGAGCAGAAGGGGCCAACATTTAAAGACAGTTAAGGACGGAGGGGCCAATATTTAAAGAAGGTAATGTAGAGAGTGGGAGGGGCCAATATTTAAAGACAGTTAAAAGGGGGAGTGGCCAAAAAATAAATAAGAGACATAAAGAGTGGGAGTGGCCAACATTTAAAGACAGTTAAGAGTGGGAGGGGCCAATAATTAAATAAAGAGACAGTTAAGAGGGGGAGGGGCCAATAATTAAATAAAGAGACATAAAGAGTGGGAGTGGCTAACATTTAAAGACAGTTAAGAGGGGGAGGGGCCAATAATTAAATGAAGAGATATAAAGAGAGGGAGGGGCCAACATTTAAAGACAGTTAAGAGGGGGAGGGGCCAATAATTAAGTGAAGAGATATAAAGAGAGGGAGGGGCCAACATTTAAAGACAGTTAAGAGGGGGAGGGGCCAATAATTAAATAAAGAGACATAAAGAGTGGGAGGGGCAAACATTTAAAGACAGTTAAGAGGGGGAGGGGCCGATAATTAAATAAAGAGATATAAAGAGAGAGAGGGGCCAACATTTAAAGACAGTAATGTAGATAGAGGAAGGAGCCAAAGGTCAAAGGCCACTGTGACCTTGAGTCCGTCCCCATTGTTGTAAACGTGATATAAATCTATAAACAGCCTTCTGGGAATTTCCTCAAACGTGGCACAAACGTCCACCTGGGCTCCAAAATCAACTGATTAAAATTTGGAGGTCAAAAGTCAGTGTGACCTCACAAAACATGTGTTTGTCCATAACTTAAAAAATCATACACTAATTATGAGAAAACATTACGCAAATGACAGGATAAGATAATGAAGGTCAAAAGTTAAACTGACAAACTAACGATAAGAAAATAAGTTTTTCAATCTTGCAATTAAGATTCTGAAAGAAAAGAATTTTGTCTGATCAATGTGTCATTTATCCATTCCAACTTTAGCTCGAACGTAGCAGTGTTAGCAAAACAACTAATTTTCCAGGAACTGCTGAATGCACTAAAGTTAGGGCCGTAACGGTACATGTATTTGTGTTGAACCATTCGGTACACGACTTTCAGTTCGGCACGACCCTGTACCGAATTATTGGGCGCAGGATATTATTTTATTTTATTTTGTTATATTTTAATTCCGTTTTTAATTTGTTTTATTTTAATTCCGAACCATTTAAAATATCTAGTTCCCCGACGGACATAATTGAGTGACGGACCGAGTCCCGTAAATCTCCGCTTTCACTTTGTGCAGCGCATTCTCGCATTTTGACAACATGGCAAATGAGCCTGACGAACCTGAAGACCCACCTGCAAACCTTAAGTCCTCCGTTTGGGAACACTTTGGTTTCAGGGTAAAATACGAAGATGGAAATAAACAAGTGGACAAGACAAAAGCAGTGTGCCGACACTGCAGAACAGCGGTCGGGTATGTACTTGGAAACACGTCTAACATGCTAACGCATCTAAAGCGACACCACCCGAGTTTGAACGTTAACCGGCACTAGAAAAAGCAATCTGGTGCAAACTACGATATCGTCATCGTTTAAAAAGAAAGAGCGTTTCCCTGACCATCGTGCTAAGGAAATAACCAACGCCACTGGAGTTGAGTAAAATTGTTTAAGCTGCACTTTAGATATAAGCATGTTTTGTTTACTGCACTTTAACAAAGTGGGAAAGCTCAGCAGGCTTTAAAGCTGACCAGCTGCACTATACTTTTTATTTTAATTGAGTAAAACTGTTAAAGCAGAAATGTATATTTATATTTTTCATTCAAAAAATGTGTTAAAAAACAGCAGGATTTTATTTTTCACTTTTATATTTCTATTTTCATTCAAAAAATGTGAAAAAGCAGGATTTTATATATATTTGTTTCATTCAAAAATTGTGTAAAAGAGTTAACTGCTGTGGTTGTATGTTTTAATAAGGTTACCAATAAGTAAAAGATATTTAATAGTTGTCTATTTTTTTCATTACTGTACCGAAAAAAAACGAACCGTGACTTGTGTACCGAGGTACGTACCGAACCGAGATTTTTGTGTACTGTTACACCCCTAACTAAAATCTGTTTGAAGTTTATTTTGGCGTGCGAATGACTTCACTAACAGATCTGAAGTTGAAAATAACACAATTAGTTAAAACTGCCACCTTTAAAATATGAATGTAAACCAAAATCAGATTTACAGTAAAGACTCCATCACCCACAATCCCCATCGAGGCAGCCAGACATTAATGTGGTCCCCCTTCACAGATCTCCTACAAAGCCCTGAGCTCCTTCGACACAGAGTTCGACCTGTCTAATCAGAGCGGGAAGGTGTTCAAACAGGCCAATGAGACGAGCCACGTGTTCACAGGCCTCTACCCAGGCTCCACCTACTCCTTTACAATAAGAGCCTCCACCATTAAAGGCTTCGGGCCTCCGGTCATCACCCAGTTCACCACCAAGATCTCAGGTGAGTCTCCAACAAGATCTCAGGTGAGTCTCAGAAATGTCAACACCAAACAAATTAAGACACTGACTCCCTCCTCCTCCTCCCTCTCCTCCTCCCTCTCCTCCTCCTCCTCCTCCTCCTCCTCCTCCTCCTTCTCAGCTCCTCTGATGCCGGCGTATGATCAAGAGTCTCCTCTCAATCAGACGGACTCCAGCGTCACTGTTCTGTTGAAACCGGCCCAGAGCCGGGGAGCCCCCGTCAGGTAACACACACACACACACACACACACACACACTCACAGATGTTGAAATATTCAGCAGCATCAATCTTCGTCTTCATCAAGTTTTCATGAGCGAGACGTTAAACATTAAAACAGGACATGAAGAAGAAGCTGCAGCTGAAACTGTCACATCCACATCAGTTGGTTACAAACTACAGCTCTGATCTTTAAACTGTTTTTGAACGAACAGACCTCAGATCAGTTTATTCCTGTTAAATATTCATCTCACTTCAGCACCAAAGATCACAAACGTTTCAGTTACAGCGAATCAGATGAAATCTGAAGATACGAGTGTTGTAATCATCATTTAAAAGCCTGCAACAGTGTTTTAAAGCTTTGAATGTGACATGTCTTGACAATTAGATTGACTGTCATAAGCCCCGCCCTCTTTAAGCAATCATTACCAAACTTTATGTCCCGACTGAGTCTTGACTCCAGATGGTCCGAACAGAATTTTATATTTGTCCCTGCAGCTGATTGTAAGATATAAACTTTCTGCATTTGTGGCACCCTCTAGTGTCAGAATATCCCAAGGCTGCTTAGCGAAGCTCAGACAAAGTATCTGCACATGTGCACCGAGTTTGGTCACGACCACTGTCGCCATATTTGATTTATGAGTATTTATGTAAATTTGGACTTAAACACAAATGTTTGTTTGTGAAGCCTTTCTGACCCAAGCACAGCGCCCTCTGGTGGAGACATCTTTTCTCTTTCTCTTTTATTCTTCTCTCTGTTTTTCTCATTTTGATGCTGATTATTCAACATTTGCTTTTCTTTTTTTTTGTTGTCACTTTTTAACATTTAGAGGTAAAGCTCAGTGTTAGCAGGTGTGTCTACGTACAACACAACAACATACAAACAAAAACAACAGACAAAAACTAAACAGTGTACCTCATACAGAGACTAATAATCATACAATAAGATTTCATATTGGCAGAACAATATATTCCAAACTAGTTTAACCGCAGCAAGTACAAATTGTCAAAAAGGTCTTCCTGAAGAGATGAGAACAGAGGCCTTCCTCACACCTACCTTCTTTTGATAACTTTAGATCAACGATGTGCGTAGATGATTCTGCCAATGTTCTGGGACGACTGGACCAACGAGTACACGAAAAAATGATTTAGAGAAAAGTGAGAAAAAAAACAGAAAATTCTGAGCAAAGATGCAGGTGGAGTAAGAGATGACTACAGTGAGAGAATTGTGACTGTATGCTGAGCTGGTCTCAGGATAAGTGTGAAAACAGCGTCACCTTCAGGTCAGTGAGTGTCTTTGATTTGTGCCTGAGTAGTGGGCGCACACACTTTTCACTGAGTAAAATAAGAAGAAAGAAGAATAATGAGAGCTAAAGCATCAGAGCAGCTGCAGCGACACATTGAAGTGATGTCGTTGAATGTTTGTTAGCGTGTTGGATGTGTTTCTGGTCATGACGCCGACACACCATCCTTGTCTTAAACACAGCTAGGGTGGCAGAGATATATGTATGTTCCAAGGTGATCACACCGTGTACGTTTGCCTATCAACGAAAAAAAAAGGCAACCAGATTGAAAATCTAACTGCACATGTTATCGGACTTTTTACACATATTTACATTAAAAAATGGTTTCAACTTTCAATTATTACAAAACAGTTTGCTTTGAAAATTCAAATTAAATTTAAAAATGTTTTGAAATTTCATTGACTGAAACTGTGAAGGATAAACATGATTAAAATGTAAATAAAACGTTTTCGTCTCACAACTAAGACGAAATCTAAAATAGCTGTCAGAATTAACACCAACAAACATCACGACTGTGAGGCAAATTGTGATTTGTGATATTGGGCTTTATAAATTAAATTGATTGATTGATTGATTGACTTATTGCAGCATGATTACGTGTGATATGTAAGAATTCTGATGCCATGCTGTTGGTAGGAAAACATACGAGCAGTGCATGAGAACTTCCTGAGGTGCAGTACAGTGACTGAGATGTCCAGGAAGAATCAACGTGCCTCTGTAAACTTTATTTTTTTGTAACTTTGTTTATACAGAATGTGCCTTTTTCAGGGCAATGGGGGGCGTGAGCAAGTAACAAAACATGTAGCAGTGTCTGTCAGGTTTGTGTTTCCCTCTTGCTACTAGCTGCTCGCTAATTCCTGCTATCAGCTGTTTCCTGTTTATCCACCGCCAGTGGCTCGCATGTGCGGCGTCATCAACAGCTCCTCCCACAAGTCATCAACAGTCCAATCAACTCGCCAATCCGGCTTTGTGTCTCTAAACGCGCGCAACATTCGCCGAAAATCTGGCAGTGTAAAAGGGGCTTTTGATAAACCTGAGAATGAGACGTTACAGTGGTCACGTGAACAAGTTCTCGTTGTCTTCAGATAGAGGGCGATATTTCTAACTGAAGACAAACTTTACGGCAGACGGTGGTCTACTCGATGTCGGATGCTGCGAAGCTGAACCAGTTCCAGATGACTGAAGAGACAGTCTTTCTTTTTTTAGGGAATGAACTTGTTCCTTCCTTCATAGCACACGCCGCCACGTTGATACCGCTGTGAACGCCACGATGAACTACAGGAGCCCAGCTGCAGCAAAATATACCATAATTACTGTGATTAACCAAGTTAATGTGAAAATGGATTTTCATTTTTAGACACCGTCCCACACTGTGAGTTCAGATGAAGATATAAAATGGATCAGCTCTTATTATGAGTTTTAATTTTTTAATAAACCTAAACATTCACGTTGGACATTTTGTGTCCTCTGGTCTGAAAGACGCCGTCTCATAGAAACAAAACAGCCTAAAACCTGTAAAGTGAGCAGCACATAAAGAACTCACCTAGACCTGAGCTATCATCAGTGTGTCAGCATCAGAGGAGCTTCTTCCTGTCTGGACAGGAAGCTGAGACACAGAGCAGGAAGAGCAGGTGATGTCGTTTTGTCCTTTTATTATTAAATCAGAAGGTTTTTTTTACTCAGATATGAAAGTGAACGATGAAACATTGATGTGAGTGTTGTGATCGTCCGATGAAGAATTCAGCAGATTAATGGAAACTCAGTTATTTATTTATATGATGAGACGTTTTCATCCGTCAGTCGTCGTCTGTTTGTCTCCACTGTTTCCTTCTTGGATTTGAATGCAGATAATTACCACTGCAAACTTTCTACAGTCTGACTCAGACACACTCTGCTAAATCTCTGTTGTCGGGGCCCACGGGGAGGCTGTATCCGCGGTAACAGTCGTCATGTCAACAGCTGTCTGCTCTCCGTCGTCGGGCTGTAACGAGGGATTTGGTTAATTAACGATCAGCGGGCGGGGCTAATCAGAGCCTGCTGCTAACACCGAGGATTAACAAGGGATTAACAGCTAATGTGTCAATCACACACAAACACACACACAGACACACACAGTCACACATAAACACACTGAGCGCTTCCTTGCCTTTCAGTCAGGAACACAGAGATGCTTCGGCTCGTCTCTCGTTATGAACGGACGCTTATCTCTGCAACACAGTGAAAGCAACACAGACGCTTTGTTCTCCTGATCAGGTAGAACAACACACATCATCTGTCTGTGAACGGCACGTCAGAGCCCAGACGTCGGCCGCCTGCCGTCAGCAGGGCCGCTCTGACCTTTAACCCTTTCAGACCCACCAGATCCCGGCCGACACTCCTGTCTGTCAAAGGTCATAGAGGGCAGAGTTTAGAGCTGGTATCAAATGCAGCTGGAACTCCTCCTCAGTGGTACCGGGTGCTACATGGCCATTTTCACAGTGGCCTCCTTGACCTCTGACCTCCAGATATCTGAATGTAGGAACCAAGTCTCCCTTTCACAGATGTGTCCTCTCTATGTAAGACCAAAACTTTTTTTTTGGCAAAAAAAAAGTATGACAGAGTGAGTTATTTTCACCTGTTGTTTTTGAACATTTCTGCAGAATCGAAATCGAAAAAATTACACGTGAAGACTCGACGTCAAAGATCCAACGAGCTCAGTTTTAGTCATGTGTGACGATGTATCTGTGTTATTGTCACGAGACCGTTTTGTTTAACCATCACGCCCTCACTGCGACCTTGTCACATGTCCACATTTGGTCATCAACATATGACGTCACCGTGTCAACTTCAGCCTGTTGAATGCATTGTCTTTTTTCAAAATACACCTCTGTTTTCACAGGAAATGTACAGTTTGCATACAGTCTCTTTCAAAATAAAAGCACTACATTGGTACAACACCACCAAATGATGTATTTTTCCTTCAACAACACACACACATATGGTTACGTTTAGCCAACACACACACGTGGTTACGTTTAGCCAACACACACACATGGTTACGTTTAGCCAACACACACACGTGGTTACGTTTAGCCAACACACACACGTGGTTACGTTTAGCCAACACACACACACGGTTACGTTTAGCCAACACACACACGTGGTTACGTTTAGCCAACACACACACGTGGTTACGTTTAGCCAACACACACACACATGGTTACGTTTAGCCAACACACACGTGGTTACGATTAGCCAACACACACACGTGGTTACGTTTAGCCAACACACACACACATGGTTACGTTTAGCCAACACACACACATGGTTACGTTTAGCCAGCAAGATTGCACATCTCAAGGGACTTTATCCTGATAAACAAATTTTAATACATAAAGGTCAAGGTCTTATCTCTGTAGTCTGAGTGGGCTGCATAGATCAGCCTCTCATTGGGCGGAACGAGCCACCCTCTGAAGTCCCGCCCTACCACCTCTGGTTGTGTAACAGTTTTCAACACGTCCTTTACTAACTTTTGTGGTGTTTGATCTTGCGGGGATGTAGCCATTTTTCTGCCATGGTTCGCGTCCTGTAGGCGATATTTTTGTGGGCGTGTTACACCAAAACCTGTTTCCCCCCTGCAATATTTTTGCAAGCGCACCGTTGCTCTGGCACCACCAAGAACGACCACAGGGAACTGGTGGGTGGGGTCATACAACCACAGGGCGGACTGGTGGGCGGAGTCATACAACCACAGGGTGGACTGGTAGGCGGAGCCGTACAACCACAGGGCGGACTGGTGGGCGGAGTCACGGGCAGGGACTCTAGTTTTAAACCTGACCCCCCTGACTTTCAGTTCAATTTCAATTTTATTTATAAAGCCCAATATCACAAATCACAATTTGCCTCACAGGGCTTTACAGCATACGACATCCCTCTGTCCTTATGACCCTCACAGCTGATCAGGAAAAACTCCCCAAAAAACCCTTTAACGGGGAAAAAAACTTCACGTTAACACGTAGCTGTGTGTCAGAATGTCGTTGGTATGATGTCATACGAGCTGTTAGATGATGATTCGTTGAATTGCAACGTCTTCATGTAGGAGATGAGAGACAGAGATCAGAACGACTTTTACTCTGCATCAACACAGCGGGGGGCCAACAAAACACAGGGTTGTACGGACGCCATGCGGCAGTACAGGAACGTGCACGCTCCTGGCAGATGACTTTCTGACGTTGATTTCTGAATCTCTGTGACTCAAGATAAACGTTCATCAGCGCCTGCGCTCACTCTCACACCAGCTGTGTGCTGAATGAAGTTGAAAGTGTACTCAGGGTCCACTCAGCACTCATCTCAGCCGTCAGCAGCTGCTTCACTTCCTCCGTCACTGCGGGACTCAAGTGTCCATCAACAATCACACAACCCCGCCGTTCAGAGTGTCACCAATTATGTCCCTTTTCCCGGTTAAAGGATCAATAAATAAAGCAAAATCAAATGAAGCCAGCACGCAGCTGGTGGGTTGTTCAGGCGGCCTGGGAGAAAAGAGCGTTTCTATAAAACACACGTCAACACACCGACGAGTCAAAAGAAGAAAAAGGATGATTTCAGGCGAATCCAGATTTATGTTTTTCTTTTCATGCAGGAACAAGACTGAGGATGTAAAGAGTGTGTGTGTGTGTGTGTGTGTGTGTGTGTGCTTGTGTGTGTGAGATGTGCGGTATGTTAATTGACATGATAGTTTATGTGAAACCCATCAGATTGAACAGATGCTGCTCTGAGATACGATTTCATGTTTGTGTGTTTATATTTAACTTTGCTTTTGTCTCATCTGACACCAGAGCGAGCATCGGCCCTCCGGCACACCAACACACACCAACACACACACACTGACAAACACTGACACATTCATGTATAAGAGCCTCACATCACAGGACAAAAGGTGTTGCCGCAGGCGACCTGCAGCTGTAATCAGATTACTGTCACACACACACACACACACAAGTGTGGCAACATGAGCGTGAAGGAATGTGATTAGAGATGGTTTGTCAAAGACGGAGAGGAAAGAAAGAGATGAAGAGAGTGAGGAGGAGGAAGAAATGATTGAATCTGTTTCTTTTCTCTTTATTTCTGTGGAAATCAAACAATACAGATACTGCTGCAGAGTGTGTGTGTGTGTGTGTGTGTGTGTGTGTGTGTGTGTGTGTGTGTCTTCCTGTCCTCCTTTAGTTTCCTGTCCGGCAGGAAATGTGACAATACTGCAGTTTCACCATCCACACCCTGTGTGTGTGTGTGTGTGTGTGTGTGTGTGTGTGTGTGTGTGTGTGTGTGTGTGTGATCTATGACTTCTGTCCTGCATCTGTTTCCAGTAAAAAACACAACTATTGTTTCCAGCGTTTCCCTCGGGACATGAACATTGCGCAACACTCACTGTGCTACGTTCAGGTGCAGCTCTGGCACCTGCTGGTGGAAAACAGAGCTGCAGACTGTCCCTCTGTGATCGGCTGCTGCTTCATCGTCAAGTTGGCCGAGTCTGTGGAATAATTCAAGTTTTTAACAAGCTTCAACAGTTCTTATAGGGTCCGTAGAGTTCTTGTAGAGTCTGTAGAGTTCTTGTGGAGTCTGTAGAGTACTTGTGGAGTCCGTAGTTCTTGTAGAGTCTGTAGAGTTCTTGTGGAGTCTGTAGAGTACTTGTGGAGTCCGTAGTTCTTGTAGAGTCTGTAGAGTTCTTGTGGAGTCTGTAGAGTACTTGTGGAGTCCATAGTTCTTGTAGAGTCTGTAGAGTTCTTGTGGAGTCTGTAGAGTACTTGTGGAGTCCGTAGTTCTTGTAGAGTTCGTAGAGTTCTTGTAGAGTCTGTAGAGTTCTTGTGGAGTCTGTAGAGTACTTGTGGAGTCCATAGTTCTTGTAGAGTTCGTAGAGCTCTTGTAGAGTCTGTAGAGTTCTTGTAGGGTCCGTAGAGTTCCTGTAGAGTCTGTAGAGTTCTAGTAGAGTCCGTAGAGTTCCTGTAGAGTCTGTAGAGTTCTAGTTGAGTCTGTAGAGTACTTGTGGAGTCTGTAGAGTACTTGTGGAGTCTGTAGAGTACTTGTGGAGTCTGTAGAGTACTTGTGGAGTCCGTAGTTCTTGTAGAGTCCGTACAGTTTCTTTAGAGTCAGAAGAGTTCTTGTAGGGTTCTTAGAGTTCTTGTAGAGTCAGTAGAGTTCTTGTAGGGTTCGTAGAGTTCTTTTGGAAGTCAGTAGAGTTCTTGTAGGGTTCGTAGAGTTCTTGTAGAGTCAGTAGAGTTCTTGTAGGGTTCGTGAAGTTCTTGTAGAGTCAGAAGAGTTCTTGTAGGGTTCATAGAGTTCTTGTAGAGTCAGTAGAGTTCTTGTAGGGTCTGTAGAGTTCTTGTAGAGTCCGTAGAGTTCTTGTAGGGTCTGTAGAGTTCTGTTAGAGTCAGTAGAGTTCTTGTAGGGTTCGTAGAGTTCTTGTAGAGTCCGTAGAGTTCTTGTAGGGTCTGTAAAGTTTTGTTAGAGTCAGTAGAGTTCTTGTAGGGTTTGTAGAGTTCTTGTAGGGTTCGTAGAGTTCTTGTAGGGTCTGTAGAGTTCTTGTAGAGTCCATAAAGTTCCGGAAGGGTCAGTAGAATTCCTAAAGAGTCCGTAGAGTTCCTGAAGAGTCCGTAGAGTTCTTTTAGAGTCAATAAAGTTCTTGTAGGGTCTGTAGAGTTCTTGTAGGGTTCATAGAGCTCCTGTAGAGTCAGTAGAGTTCTTGTAGGGTTTGTATAGGTCTTGTAGAGTCAGAAGAGTTCTTGTAGGGTTCGTAGAGTTCTTGTAGAGTCTGAAGAGTTCTTTTAGAGTCAGTAGAGTTCTTGTAGGGTCTGTAGAGTTCTTGTAGGGTTCTTAGAGTTCTTGTAGGGTCTGTAGAGTTCTTGTGAGGTTCGTAGAGTTCTTGTAGGGTCTGTAGAGTTCTTGTAGGGTTCGTAGAGTTCTTGTAGAGTCAGTAGTGTTCTTGTAGGGTCTATAGAGTTCTTGTAGAGTCCATAAAGTTCCGGAAGAGTCAGTAGAGTTCCTAAAGAGTCTGTAGAGTTCCTGAAGAGTCCGTAGAGTCCTTGTAGAGTCTGTAGACTTCCTGTAGAGACTGTAGAGTCTGTAGAGTTCTTGTAGGGTCCATAGAGTTGTTATAGAGTCCATACAGTTCCTGAGGGGTCCGTAGAGTTCTTGTGGAATCAGTAGAGTTCCTGAAGAGTCCGTAGAGTTCCTGAAGAGTCTGGAGTTCTTGTAGTCCTTTTACAGTCCGTACAGTTCTTGTAGAGTCTGTAGGGTTCCTGAAGAGTCCATAGAGTTCCTGTAGAGTCTGTTGAGTCTGGGTAGAGTCAATAGTGTTTCTGCAGAGTTTTTATTAAAGTCTGTAGATTATTTATGTCCATAGAAAAAGGTTACAGTTTCCGTAGTCTTTAGAGTTTCCATAGAGCTTTGCAGGAATTTGTAACGTCTGTGGAGTTCAATAACATCCTGAACAGTCTGTGTTCTGCTCAGCAGTCTGAAACCATCTTGAAGCACCATCACAGAAGCTGTAAATCACCATTGTAACGAGCATGATTTATGAGACTCCTCCTCTACTCTGTCATCCAGACAGATCGCTGGTATTTATCTGTCCTTTACAGCTCTGATTCTTCTTCTCACAGAGCACTGGAGAACAGGAATTGATTTTGAATTCAGATCAGCTGACAAACAGACAGTGATGATTTTTCACGTGGGACGTTTTCCCTTCGTGTTGTGTCTTTATGTCCTCTAGCCACAAACAGAATTTAATACGTGCACAGACGTGAATTATCAGTCTAATGTCAGAGCGTTATAAAGTTCCAGAGTTAATAAAAGTGAAGGGAAGAGTGATGGAGGAGAGGCAGAGCTGACCTTTCTGTGCAGCTGAATAATGAACCAACAGATGGAGGAGAAGAGGAGGAGAGCAGCTTTATGTGTCGGGCCTGTATGTGATTAGAAATCCAGTCGCTAATATCCAACACTGTCAGCCCTCCAAACCAAAAGATGCAGTTTACAGCAAATCTTAAGAGAAAACGTCCTCCTGCAGAGCCGGAGAGACGCCGGTTTAGATGTGCACATGCACATGCACGTGCACGAGTACCAGACTCTCAGTTTCATGTTGTTCAGATGCAGAGTGATGAAAACATATTTTAGATTGTTACAGTGAAAACAACATTTAAAGCAGAACAACTTATCTACTTCCTAGCGCACCAGCTCGTTAGCTAACGCTGTCTCCGGATCAGCTCCTGTCCTGAGGACAGGGACATGAAATCCCCGGGGACTGATGAGACAAGCATCCTGACTCTCTGTTGGCGGGTCTATCGGCTCTCCTCCAGTGTCCACACACTCCTGGATGTGGAGACATGGAGTCTGTCATTTTTTTTGAAGGTAGTTTCTTGCCCCTCCGGACAGACAGACTGACTCGTCCCACCAGACCATCCACTCTAACATTAACCCTCAACACAGCACCAACGGATGGCAACGTTTTTGATCAACATCTTGAAGTGGAAATAGATGACTTTTCAGCTAACTTAGCGAGCATGCTAACTGCGCTAGCTAACGCTGGCAGCCAGAAACAAACAACTATGATTTATTATTGGTAAATTGTGCTAGAATTTAAACACAGAACACACCATTCTGCCATGGTCTTTTTAAAATGAGCCGTGGTTGAAGGTACTATATTCTGTAATGATCAGGGAGTTGACACGCAGACGCTAGTTAGCACTAGTAAAGCTAGCTAGGTGAAATGTTGACTCCTCCCTCCACTGTGAAGTGATTGGCTGAAATCAGAATTGATTTTATTGCCAAGTAGGTTTTCACATACAAGGAATTTGGCTTGGTGTATTGGTGCATAACAAAGAATATCAAATATAGAGTAATTAGAAGCATAAGTATAAAAAGGAAATACTGTAAACAACTAAATAGAAAATCTGAATGCAAATAACAATAAAAATAATAATAATAATAATATAAAAAAATATAAAAAGATATGTACGCTGTAAACATGAATAGGGTTTTGTGCAAATAACAGTTGTGCAAAGTACAGATGTGCAAAATCACCAGAATGCAGTGTATGACAGGTGAATGACCAAGATGATGTGCGACTGTGTGTTACAGGGGGGTGGGGGGGCAGAGTAGGGGGGGGTCTCCGGTCTTGTTGGTGAGGCCAGCTGCAGATGGAAAGAAACTGTTTTTGTGGCGTTAGGTTTTGGTCCTGATGGACCGCAGCCTCCTGCCAGAGGGGAGAGTCTCAAAGAGTGTGTGTCCAGGGTGGGAGGGATCAGCCACAGTCTTTCCTGCACGCCTCAGGGTCCTGGAGGCGTACAGGTCCTGGAGGCATACAGGTCCTGGAGGCGTACAGGTCATGGAGGCGTACAGGTCCTGGAGGCGTACAGGTCATGGAGGCGTACAGGTCTTGGAGGCGTACAGGTCCTGGAGGGAGAGCATATTGCAGCCAATCACCTTCTTGGCGGAGTGAATGATACGCTGCAGTCTGCTTTTGTCCTTGGCAGTGGCAGCAGTATACCAGATGGTGATGGAGGAGGTGAGGATGGACTCAATGATGGCAGAGTAGAAGTGCACCATCATTGTCTTTGGCAGGTTGAACTTCTTCAGCTGCCGCAGGAAGTACATCCTCTGATATGCCTTCTTTGTAAGGGAGCTGATGTTCAGCTCCCACTTGAGGTCCTGGGTGATGGTGGTCCCCAGGAGGCGGAATGACTCCACAGTGTCGACTGGGGCGTCATACAGGGTGATGGGGGTGGGCGGGGCTGGGTTGTTCCTGAACTCTACAACCATCTCCACTGTCTTAAGAGCGTTGAGCTCCAGGTTGTTCAGTCTGTACCAGGTCACCAGCTGGTCAATCTCCCACCTGTAGGCGGACTCATCCCCGTCAGAGATCAGTCCAGTGAGGGTGGTGTCGTCGGACTGATGACTGGAGGTGCAGCTGTTGGTGTACAGGGAGAAGATTTGATTTAATTTGATTTGATATGATTCTTTTAAGGAGAGCAGAGGAGAAAGAACACAGCCATGGGGGGATCCAGTGTTGACAGTCGGGTGTCAGAAACATGTCTCCCCAGCTTCATGTGCTGCCTCCTGTCAGACAGGAAGTCAGTGATCCACCTGCAGGTGGAGTCAGGCACACTTAGCTGGGAGAGCTTGTCCTGTAGCAGAGCTGGGATGATTGTATTGAGGGCAGAGCTGAAGTCCACAAACAGGATCCTGGCGTAGGTTCCTGGGGAGTCCAGATGCTGGAGGGTGAAGTGGAGGGCCATGTTGACAGCGTCGTCTACAGACCTGTTGGCTCTGTAAGCGAACTGCAGGGGGTCCAGGAGAAGGTCGGTGATGGCCTTCAGGTGTGACAGCACAAGACGCTCAAAGGACTTCATTACCACAGAGGTCAGGGCGATGGGTCTATAGTCATTAAGTCGTGTGGTCCTTGGCTTTGGATGGGAATGATGGTGGAGGTCTTGAAGCAGGCTGGCACATGGCATGTCTCCAGTGAGTGTGAACACTGGAGACAGCAGGTCGGCGTAGTGCTTCAAGGTGGACGGAGAAACAGAGTGTGGTCCGGCTACTTTGCTGGGCTTCTGCCTCTTCAAGAGCCTGTTGACATCCCTCTCCTGGATAGTGAGAGTAGTGGGGGAGGAGGGGGCCATAGGTGAGGGCAGTTGAGGGGGGCAGCAGGCCCCTGCTGAGGTGGGGGAAGTGATGCTGGTGGGATGGAGCTGTTGGTTGCGGGGGATGGTGTCTGGACTGTCCCATTGTCTTTTAAATCGAAAGTAAAAGTTGATCAGGTCGTTGGCTAGGCACAGGTCATTGACAGAGTGGGGGGTAAGGTTTTTTAGGTTGTAATCTGTCTGAGCCCCTTCCAGACAGAAGCAGAGTCATTGGCTGAGAATTGGTGTTGTAGTTTCTCAGCATAAAGCTGTTTAGCTTCCCTCACTGCCTTGTTAACCCTGTACTTAGACTCTTTAAACCTCTCCTTGTCCCCCAATAAAAAATGATAACTGACAGACCTTTGATGATGTCACAGATCAGGAACACACATCAACCTGTCTGTCTGTCTGTCTGTCTGTCTGTCTGTCTGTCTGCAGTAAGTACCAGGTGGTGGTGGAGGAGGAGCGCCCCCGCAGGCAGAGGAGAGGTACTGCAGAGATCCTGCGCTGTTACCCGGTGCCCATTCACTTCCAGAACGCCACGCTGCTCAACTCTCAGTATTACTTCAGTGCAGAGCTACCGATGAGCGAGCTGAGAGCCCCCATGCCCTTCTGTGTCGGTCAGTCAACCACTCTGACCACTAGTCCGTCTGTCAGTCTGTCCGTCTGTCTGTCCATCTGTCTGTTAGTCTGTCTGTCTATCAAGGCCCTGACACACCAAGCAGACGGTCGGCCGTCGACCAAAGTCGGGCTGTCGGTGAGCATCTGTCGGCCTATTTTTTTGTGGTGTGTCCCGCACTGTCAGTGAGAGAGATCACTCTGATTGGCTGTTCAGGTTTTATTTCCTCGCCCCTGTAGCGAGTGAATCTGCCTGTAGTGAAACCGGGGCTAACCGGTGCTTCCTCCTCAGGCTCCACTTCACTCAGCTGCCCCACAGACCCGCTGCTTCTTCACACTTTAACCTGAATAACAAACCGGAGCTAGCTGGGAGCGGCTAGCGGAGCGTTAGCCGCAGCATGACCGGAGGGAAGCAAAGCCAGTTAGCCTCCGCTAGTCTCTGAGCTAGCCCCGGCTCTCCGTTTGGATCCAACCGGAGCACCGAGCCCTGGTTTGTTATTCAGGTTAAAGTGGGAAGAAGCAGCGGGTTTATCGGGCAGCTGAGTGAAGTGGAGCCTGCGGAGGAAACACCGGGACCGTCTGGATGTAATAGTCCGTGGAGGTGCTGCGGTGCTCGGCTGCACAGATAGGAAACCCCTCGGTTGACAGGATGTACCACTCTCTCACTCCGCTCTCTCTCACGCAGGCGCAGCACGTACGTGCTACTTGGCCGTCGGATGTAGTCCGTGTAGTGTGTTCAAATGCAACTGACACAGGGCGACGTGAGGCGACGTAGATGACGCAACAGTTAGCTTTTGTCGCCGCTAGTTCTTTGATGTCAGTTTGGTGTGTCCGCGCCTTCAGTCTGTCTGTCTGTCAGTCTGTTAGTCAGGTACTGATCTACTTAATTACATTGATACTTATATATGTACTTATTCACTTGCTCACGTATGTTCTTACCTTGATGCTTATATACTTCCTTAATTCCCTACTTATTTACCTACATACTTAAGTTGTTTCAAAATGAAAAGAAAAAAAAAAAACACACACACCTGTTTTACCTGTGTTATACATGCAGGTGATAACAGGACCTACAGCGGTTACTGGAACGCTCCTCTGCTGCCTCACAAGAGTTATGGGATCTACTACCAGGCTGTCAGCACTGCTAACGGGGTCAGTCCACCAGTACACTGACACACCTGTACACAGACGCACCTTTACACTAACACATCCTTACACAGACACACCTGTACACTAACACGCCTGTACACTGACACACCTTTACACTAACACATCCTTACACAGACACACCTGTACACTAACACACCTGTACACTGACACACCTTTACACTAACACATCCTTACACTAACACACCTGTACACTGACACACCTTTACACTAACACATCCTTACACTAACACACCTGTACACTAACACACCTGTACACTGACACACCTGTACACAGACACACCTGTACACTGACGCACCTGTACACAGACACACCTGTACACAGACACACCTGTACACTGACGCACCTGTACACAGACACACCTTTACACTGACACACCCTTACAGACACACCTGTACACAGACACGCCTGTACACAGACACACCTGTACACAGACACACCTGTACACTGACACACCTGTACACTAACACACCTGTACACAGACACACCTGTACACTGACACACCTGTACACAGACACACCTGTACACAGACACACTTGTACACTAACACACCTGTACACTGACATGAGAACATGAAGAGAACGTGATGAGAACAGGAAGAGAACGTGATGAGATCGTGAAGTTCTGTTCCTGCTGAGCTGCTGACACAGTTTATGTAAATGAATTTTCCACTAATATTCCAGATCACATGCAGATGCTCGGACTCGGATTAACGTTCACTAACATGACGTTTGATATAAAATAGGGAACAGTGGAACACTTCTACGTTTTTGCCCCAGAGTCGTCAGAACATTCTGTTAGTTTTAGATTTGGAGGCTGTTATTAGGATGTCCTGCAGATGATAGCTGGAGATCTGTTTTATTATGATCCCATTTACATTGATCTTAAATAAGAACCATGATAGAACGTTGATAGCCTGAGTGTCAGACTGAAGCTCCCAGAACCTTTAGTCTGACATCGCCTCCACTGAAGGTGATTTACAAGGGGGAGGGAATTTGATTTTTCCCTAACCAATCAGTAGAGATCAACAACTCACCCAGAATCTGACGTCATTAGTATTCATACCTCGGGGGTGCCGAAAACAAGCATGCATTGCCCGTTTTAAATGTCTCCGTTGTCGTGCACGCCCGGCTGCATCGCCGTTAAATCCAGTTTAGCAGCTTCCTTAATTTGGTCCTCCATTAACGCGAGTAGTGGCGAAATACCTCGATAGCATCGTTAATGTGGTCTGAACGATCTGTAGCGGTCGCCATTGTTGCTATCCTCACCAGTTACCCACCGGCGTACAGCTTGACATCAGCGTGGCGCTGATTGGCTAATCGCTAGACCCGCCCCCACCCCTGGCATTCATTGGTCCGTCCATCGTTTGGACGAGATAAATTGCAAATTCATTGCAGTATGCCAGACCAGAGATTCAAGCCTACTCAGTTGAGTGAGTGGGGTCTGTGGTCTGGAACCAGGCTAGAACGCTGATTCTTTTACAGCAGGAAGTGAAGGCTTCTGACATCACGCCATCACTTTGACGTACGCGCTGTGCAGCAGCATTTGGTTGTAACGGTTGTTTACATATTCCTGGATACATTTATGGATCTAAAATAAAATATGTAATATCTAGAACATTCATTCGTCATGATGTCACTGCGCTACATTACATGTGGTGCTAAAACACACAGTGACATCAGAGGAATGAACAATGAGTCTGTCACAACGCATTTTCATTCGGCTCATAAAGATGATCGTCTCTCTACAAACGGATAACTGACGGAGTGTTCTCAGATGTTTTCTTCGTGTTCCTACATTTAAAAATCTTTTGCATTATAATTTTAATATTATTTTGTTTGTTCTGTTTTTGGTAGATTTGTCCTGATTCTCAGTAACGGCTGAAAACCAAACAGTCACATGACTGACAGCGGCGCCGGCTACCAAACAAAA
Source organism: Epinephelus malabaricus (assembly GCA_037127435.1). Lineage (NCBI taxonomy): Eukaryota > Metazoa > Chordata > Actinopteri > Perciformes > Serranidae > Epinephelus > Epinephelus malabaricus. The sequence continues at coordinate 38,213,550 of JANUFT010000022.1, forward strand.
CCCATAAAATTAAAGGGAAAAAATCCTGATTCACAAACATTTACAGAAATTTACATTAAAGGTTTTTCAGAGAAATAAAAGTTACTTTACAGATTTCTCCTGAATTATTACAATCAGACACCTTCAAAACATGTCGATGGGCATGTTTGTTGTTTTTTACTGTTGTATTTTATGTCAGGCTCCAAGATATCAGCCTGGTTACAGCCCGACGCAGTGACGCACGGTGTCGGCATGGATCGTGAACGAGTGTTGTACGTCATAATCCATCGCTTCATCTCATGTAGTGTGTCATAGTAGACGACAACCGACGCCACGTCTGAGACGCCTCACGACATCCCGACAGAAAGTCTAGCATGTTTGATTTTCTCTGTCACAGCCGTCACTGTGACCAATAGGAACACAGAGTGATCTGCTGCCATGGAAACTTTAGGACTTCCGTCCTGGAAGAGGGATCCCTCCTCAGTTGCTCTTCCTGAGGTTTCTACCGTTTTTTCCCCGTTAAAGGTTATTTTGGGGAGTTTTTCCTGATCAGCTGTGAGGGTCATAAGGACAGAGGGATGTCGTATGCTGTAAAGCCCTGTGAGACAAACTGTGATTTGTGATATTGGGCTTTATAAATAAAATTGATTGATTGATTGATGACAACAGCCCAGCCTTTTAGATATTTCCTGTAGGGGCGTTAGCACACAGAGTAAAAATGAACATGATGACACTTTTAACGTAACTACAGTAACAGCTCAGCTGGAACATGAACAGACACAGTGTCTGAAATAATTGTTATAATAATAGGACAAGAATAACCTGATGACATCACACGCATTGTGACAAACGACCAGGGATGACTGGTGTGGACCAAAGTGTCGTCTGCATCCGGCTTAATCGGCAGACACTGTGAAGTCTGAGCCAAAGTTGCCTCCACATTAATGCTACGCCAGAAAAATAAAAGATAAATTAATTCATCAGTTTCTTGTTAAAAAGGCATTTTTACAAGATATTTTCATCTTGTAAGAAAAAGCTTTTCTTGTTATTGCTTGATACTGATCAGTTTTTTTAATAATTAATGAATTAACAGGCTCCCGTCACTGCCAAACAAAAACTGTCAAATTGAAGAAAAATGTCCGAATAATATATGAAATAGAAAAATATCAGTGTGAACGTAAAAGTGGCGAGCGTGAAACAGGAGCTGGATCTTGAGCGGAGTGGCGGCTGTCAGGACGTCCAATCAGAGTGTGCAGCAGAGCTGGATGTGTGACAGCACACAGTGTTCTAACAAAGGTTCCACATTATTCTCTTCTGTCCGACACTGTGGGTTCTTTTTGTTCTTTGTGTCATAAAACTCAGAGAAGTGAAACAGAGACAGAGGTCACACTCACAGTTTAATGGGAGACCAGACAGTTCCAGCAGCCTGACCAGTGACACTAATGGGCTGCACTGGGGATCTGCGTGTGTGTGTGTGTGTGTGTGAGAAAAGATAATTGTTCACTGGTATACACACACACACACACACACACAGATCAGATTGTGTTGTCTGTTAATTATTGACGCCGGGAGGTTTAATTGGTGTGTGTGTGTGTTGAATAATGCAGCAATCGTAGTGCTTTTTACTGTCGCCACACCGCAGAGACACGCCGCTGCATGTGTGTGCGTGTGTGTATGTGAGTGCTCGTACTTGCTACATAGTGGGGACCTGCACACATTTTTAACTAACAGAGTGAGGACATTTTGTAAAGTTTGGACTTTTTGGCCGGTCCTCACTTCTTCAGAGGCTATTTTGAGAGTGAAAGATGGATTCATAACTGTGCATCAGCTCTATGCAGAGCCTACACAAGCTGCCTATGCCATTGTTAGCATTTATACTTGTGCATTGGTGTGTTTGTGTCACTCTTTATTGTCTTCACAATTTATTGTTTCTTATCTGTGAAATTAAAGTAAATCAAAGCTTTGTTTCCACTGAGGGAAATGGTTTCAGTTTATAGAGACAGTAGCCCTTTTTAAACAGGAGGTGTGCAAATTTGCAGGAAAGCCCAATCAGTCTTTTTTCAGCATTGGCAGTATAAAAACAAAATCGAGGAGTGCAGCAAAATGCCGCCTACCTACTTTTGTTTATACAGAATGTGCCTTTTTCGGGGCAATGGGGGGCGTGAGCAAGTAACAAAACGTGTAGCTCAGCGTGTGACGTACACAGTGATGTGGGAGGGAAGCCGCGGCTGGTCAGTCCTTCGGTATTTCTCTCGTAAGTCGGCCTGCCATCTGATGGTTAATGGCCTCTTCGTTTGCGAGGACAAGGAGGGCGCGCAATTCCTTGTCTCCCCAGTTGCTCATCTTTACAGTGTCTGTCAGGTTTGTGTTTCCCTCTTGCTACTAGCTGCTCGCTAATTCCTGCTATCAGCTGTTTCCTGTTTATCCACCGCCAGTGGCTCGCACGTGTGGCGTCATCAAAAAGGTTCCACCAATATGTCTAATCTACGAGGTGGAAAATTGGGCGCCTCGGATCAACTCGCAAAACGGCCCAACATTCACAGAAAATCTGGTAGTGTAAAAGGGGCTTTACAGGAGGTCTGCGTTACTGTGACATGTGGTTACATTTCTGGGGAGATGCATGTCAGGATACAGCGTAGGTTAAGGTATTGATTGATGCAGAAATAAAAATCCTGCTTCAGACTCATCTTTATAGTTCAGGTTTAATCAGAGATTTAACCAGCTGGGTAAACTCAGGAGAGAAAATTAATAATGTTTAAGTTCATAAAACTAAGCAGAGTTAAAACAACCCTGGGTTCAGGGTGAGGCTTTTAGCTGTGATGGTTAAGGTTTGGGTACGGGGCTCAGGAGTACAGTGTGTCAGCCAGGGTCCCCACAAAAACAGAGGTACAGGAAGGGTGTGTGTGTGTGTGTGTGTGTGTGTGTGTGTGTGTGGTGAATGTGTATGTATGTAGGTGTGTGTGTGTGTGTGTGTGAGTGAGTGAGTGTGAATATTCATGAGCTCTTGTGGTTAATTTGTCGTCTGTTTGTTAAAACCAGAAAGACACAAGATGTTCTCTCCTCTCACCACAACCTGTGTGTGTGTGTGTGTTGGTTGTTAAATGCCAGCACAAGCACTGATCCACAGCCATTCGCCTTCTGTCCGCTCTGTTTACACCCTGCGTCTGTGAGAGTGTGTGTGTGTGTGTGTGTGTGTATTTCTGGAGGAAGTTGCCAGACTTGACAGCTAATATGTCGGCATTTGTGTTGACAGGAAACTAATTTGCTTCTCTCTCCAACAGGAAACAAAGATCGACTGTGTGCGGGTGGCGACTAAAGGTAAGGACATGTGGTGTGCATTTTATTTTGAAAGGTTTAAAAAGGCAGGATCGGTGCTCTGTTCCATTTTGCTTTGAAATGTGTGATGTCATGCTAACAACATATTTAACAATAACATTTAAAGTTATATATTTAAATTCTGCGGTCCGCTGTGTGTGATGATCCTGTTGTGATGAGCCGACAGACACAGGAGCCGATCGATGTGCTGCCGTCGACGGGCGCAGCAAAACATATTTGAAACACCTTTAAATAGTCAGTATGAGTTAAACACCATATTTGAATATTTGCTTGTCTTACCGCACACTGACCAACCACGACCACCTGCAAATTAATGTTAAGAAATGTTGTGATTCAGTTTATTGTCAAATGTTTCAGTCATTTTTTTATTTTGATATATGACACCTCAGGTCAGAACTTAGTTTTTCATGCACTGTTTAATTTTTAGATTTTGCTTCAACAACTCATCTCTTTTCAGACTCATGGGAAGAAAACATCCAAAATGGACACTCAGGTTTATTTTAGTTCAGACTTTATTCAAAACGTTCATATTTAACTAAATAACGCCACACTGAATTATTTAAATATAAAATTTCAAAACATTGTAATACAAAATAATTAATAATAATAGTCTCAATGTGAGTAAACCTCTGGTGAAGTTTCCCTGTTCACCTGCAGCGATTATTTAAACCTTTAGGATAATTTTTTCCAGCATTTGAAGACTTTAAATTTTAAATCAATTGTTTTGATTTTATTCATCAGATTTTATTTTGGAAGATGTTTCTTATAACTCCATTTTTTAGTCCATTTCAATTTGAAAGGTTTTAGTACGTTTTACTTTCACAGGAAATTTTATTTTGAAACATATGATTTATTTTGACAGGTGCTGAGGTTCAATATCATTTTATTTTGACGGGTTGGGCACTGTTTCATTTTCAAATATGCTCTGTGATATTTTATTTTGAAAAGCGGAGGGTACGTTTGGTTTTGCACTGTTAGCGTTTAGCATCACTAGCTGCTCAGACCCAGTTTCTGTTGGACTCTGCTGACTGCTGGACTGGATTGAAATGCTAAATTAGCCTCTACTTCGCCAGGCAGAGGCCAGTCCATTCTGTGTAATGAGACACAGATGGCAGTTAGCCATTGGAATGCTAGGCTAACGGTTAGCACAATGGTCCATCCAGAAGTATAATGGCTCACAGATGGCTGCTCGTCCCTGACATCTGTCCTTCACTCTATCCGTATGTCCTGATGTCCTCTGCACACAGACGGACCCACCAAACAAATAAAGCACACGCTGGACTCTATGCTACGCTAATGCCAGGCTAACACAAGGCTAATGACTGTGACTGTATGGGTGTCCAGAGAGCTGTTGAGCAGCGCAGCTAAACAAGCTAAAAACACAGTTTATCTCCCCTGATGAACATCCAGGCTTATCTCACACACGCACACACACACACACACACACACACACACACACACACACATATACACACACTCAGTAATTGACTGTTGTGACTTTAATCAGCTTTTATTGGAGCAGAGTTCTGGTGGCTAACGACACCAGATGCTGATTGGCTCCGCTGGTCCCTCGACACCTGTCAGTCATGCTGCAGCAGCCAACCACATCTCCCGGGGGTGGTGGGGGGGGTGGTGGGGTTGTACTTCTTCTCCTCCTCCTCTGTTTCAGAGTACCCATGGTGCCTTGCAGCGCTAACAGTGAGCAGAGCTGATGTGAATGTAAAGGAGAGCTGAACGTCTGCTGAATGTTAACTGAACAGTTTCACACAAAGGAAACAGTGATTCGGATTTTATTCTGAAATACATACACACGCACTCACGTGCGCACACACACACACACACACACACACACACAGTTATCTGAATACTCTAACATTAACACTGTCTTATTAACACTTACGTTCTGAGTTTCTAATTTGATACCACACCTCTAAGAGAGCTGCAAACACTGGTCTCTGTCTGCACACTGACACCTGTGGCATTAGACGACATCACCTGTGCTGTTAGACGGACCCACAGAATAGGACAGATAATTCTCTTGTGCTCTTTTAACAGAAATCTTTTCACTTTAGTTTTTGAGGAGTCTTAGAACAACAAACAAAAAAACAGGTTAGCACTGTCACCTGGCAGGCAGAGGGTTCTGGGTTGGAACCTGTCAGCCGGCGGAGGCTCTTCTGTTAATCCTTCAATAAACTGTGACATCTGATCAGTCTGATAAGTTTAGTGCAGCTGTGCCACATGGATCTGATAAACTCTGGTACGACACCAGGTGTGATGTCAGCAGACTGTACGATGACGGTGCCGACTGAATCACAGGCTACGACGGAACAGCTTCATACACTGAGTGATGCCGCAGGGTTATTACTTCAACTGTGAAGCACAACATAGAGGAGAACATTAATAATATTGATACAATTATTATTATCATTTGAAAAAAATATAAAATGTCCAAAAAATATGTGTAAAGTGGGTGGAAAATGTTGATAATGTGTGCAAAATATGTTATTAAAATCTCAGGGAAAAAATGTCATTGAAATGCCAAAAATAACTTTTTGATGTCTGAAAAAAATTATAATCAAATGTCTGAAAAAATGTTGATGAAATGAAAATATTATAATGTTGGGGAAAAAAGTCAATAAAATTGAAGTGAAACATATTTTTAAAAAATGACCAAAAGATGTTTCTAAAATGTCCCAAAGATATAAAAAGTGTCTGAAAAATATTAATAAATTGCCTGGAAAAAAAAGTTTAAAAACAGAAAAATATAGTAATAAAATAACAAAAAAACAGTTATGAAATATCTGAAAATAAGTTAATAAAGTGTCTAAAAAAAATATTAATTTAATGTCAGAACAGTATGATGAAAATATCCTACAATAATCTAAAGTATAGTGGTCACAATATACTACATCGTGTGTGTGTGTGTGTGTGTGTGTGTGTGTGTGTGTGTTACCTTGCTGCAGGTGTCTCACCTGACAGCTGTAGCTCCGCCTGTATTTCCTTCCATGCTTCGTCCTTCTTTAGGCGATCATGGTCAGAGCTGGAGGACACATCACAAGGCTTCACAAGGTTTTCCTCACATTTCTTTTAGCACTTTAGATTTAGCTGCTATCTGTCTGTTTGATTGGCTCATTTCATGCTGCATTTCTATTGGTTGGTCAGTAGACGTAGGTTGTGACAGCATCACACTGTCAGAGTTTGATCCCAGGCTGTCTCTGATCACAGACCGTGACAACGACCATCCTTGAACGTCTCTGACTGTGTGACGTAGGACCACCGTGTTAGATCCACGACCAAAGATATCGCCACCTTTCTTTACCGCTGGTCGTCTTCAATCTGGGACAGACCAGAATCACTCAGTGTGTACCGAGACCTTTTCTACCAAATGAGCTCTCGTTCTTGATCCGGTTCCGTTCAGGACTGTTGCCAGCCCACGTTTCCACCATCTTTAACCTGAATAGTTGTGATTGAGCATGCGACCGCCATATTGCTACGAATGTTAACTTCTGTTGGTGCAGCGCCCTCCGCTGACGACACATTCGGATTAAAGCTGGTGGAAACATGGGCCAGTTCTCTAGATAGAACCAAGGTTCCAACAGTCCTGAATGGAACCGGTTCAAGAACCAGAGCTGGTTTGGTGGAAAAGGAGTATCAACAGTTCAAAATTAGGTGCGGGAACTGTAACAGAGCCAGTTCCAGGGGAAGGTGCAGAGTTAATTACTTAGTTAGTGTTAGTGTTCTCTCTGTGTCAGCGTGGGTTTCCTCCGGGTGCTCCAACACGTTCTCCCTGTGTCAGTGTGGGTTTCGGTTTCCTTTAGGTGCTCGGACATGTTCTCCCTCTGTCAGAGCGGGTTTCGGTTTCCTCCAGGTGCTCTGACATGTTCTCCCTGTGTCAGCGTGGGTTTCCTCCAGGTGCTCTGACATGTTCTCCCTGTGTCAGCATGGGTTTCCTCCGGGTGCTCCAACATGTTCTCCCCGTATCAGTGTGGGTTTCGGTTTCCTTTAGGTGCTCGGACATGTTCTCCCTCTGTCAGAGCGGGTTTCGGTTTCCTCCAGGTGCTCCGACATGTTCTCCCTGTGTCAGCATGGGTTTCCTCCGGGTGCTCCAACATGTTCTCCCCGTATCAGTGTGGGTTTCGGTTTCCTTTAGGTGCTCGGACATGTTCTCCCTCTGTCAGAGCGGGTTTCGGTTTCCTCCAGGTGCTCCGACATGTTCTCCCTGTGTCAGTGTGGGTTTCCTCCAGGTGCTCCCACATGTTCTCCCCATGTCAACGTGGGTTTCCTCCAGGTGCTCTGACATGTTCTCCCTGTGTCAGCGTGGGTTTCCTCCAGGTGCTCTGACATGTTCTCCCTGTGTCAGCATGGGTTTCCTCCAGTTGCTCCGACATGTTCTCCTTATATCAGCATGGGTTTCCTCCAGGTGCTCCCACATGTTCTCCCTGTGTCAGCGTGGGTTTCCTCCAGGTGCTCGGACATGTTCTCCTTGTGTCAGCGTGGGTTTCCTCCAGGTGCTCTGACATGTTCTCCCTGTGTCAGTGTGGGTCTCCTCTAGGTGCTCTGACATGTTCTCCCTGTGTCAGCGTGGGTTTCCTCCAGGTGCTCTGACATGTTCTCCCTGTGTCAGCGTGGGTTTCCTCCAGTTGCTCCGACATGTTCTTTCCGTGTCGCGTGGGTTTCCTCCAGGTGCTCCGACATGTTCTCCCTGTGTCAGCGTGGGTTTCGTCCGGGTGCTCCAACATGTTCTCCCAGTGTCAGCGTGGGTTTCCTCCAGGTGCTCCCACATGTTCTCCCAGTATCAGTGTGGGTTTCGGTTTCCTTCAGGTGCTCGGACATGTTCTCCTTGTGTCAGCGTGGGTTTCCTCCAGGTGCTCTGACATGTTCTCCCTGTGTCAGTGTGGGTCTCCTCTAGGTGCTCTGACATGTTCTCCCTGTGTCAGCGTGGGTTTCCTCCAGGTGCTCTGACATGTTCTCCCTGTGTCAGCGTGGGTTTCCTCCAGTTGCTCCGACATGTTCTTTCCGTGTCGCGTGGGTTTCCTCCAGGTGCTCCGACATGTTCTCCCTGTGTCAGCGTGGGTTTCGTCCGGGTGCTCCAACATGTTCTCCCAGTGTCAGCGTGGGTTTCCTCCAGGTGCTCCCACATGTTCTCCCAGTATCAGTGTGGGTTTCGGTTTCCTTCAGGTGCTCGGACATGTTCTCCCTGTGTCAGCGTGGGTTTCCTCCAGGTGCTCTGACATGTTCTCCCTGTGTCAGCGTGGGTTTCCTCCAGGTGCTCCGACATGTTCTCCCTGTGTCAGCATGGGTTTCCTCCAGGTGCTCTGATATGTTCTCCTTGTATCAGCATGGGTTTCCTCCAGGTGCTCTGACATGTTCTCCCTGTGTCAGCGTGGGTTTCCTCCAGGTGCTCTGACATGTTCTCCCTGTGTCAGTGTGGGTTTCCTCCAGGTGCTCCCACATGTTCTCCCTGTGTCAGTGTGGGTTTCCTCCAGGTGCTCTGACATGTTCTCCCCATGTCAGCTTGGGTTTCCTCCAGGTGCTCTGACATGTTCTCCCTGTGTCAGCGTGGGTTTCCTCCAGGTGCTCCAGCTTCCTCCCATAGTCCAAAGACATGCAGGTTAATTGGTGACTCTAAATTGTCCGTAGGTGTGAATGTGAGTGTGAATGGTTGTCTGTCTCTATGTGTCAGCCCTGTGATAGTCTGGTGACCTGTCCAGGGTGAACCCTGCCTCTCACCCAGTGTCAGCTGGGATAGGCTCCACACTTCAATGACCCTTAACAGAATAAGCAGTTCCAGGAAATGAATGAATAAATATATTAACATATCTACTCGTATATAAAAATTTGTCCAATACTTTAAGTCAGGTGTTTTTAGTGAAGGTCAGTCGATGGACATTTATTACAAACATTCTTCTTCTGTGGTATCAGAGATCCAAAGATGTTAGAAGATGCAGGATGAAATGAGTGGACGTCCCCACAGTGTCTCAGGACAGGACACTGTGTGATCGACAGTGCAGACATCACCCTCTGTTCTCATGGTGACGATAACTACGCCTTCATATAGACGTTGTTATGAACTGGATGGTGAACTCGCTGTCGTCAGCTGCTGATTGGTGGACTGATGCTGATGAACTCCTCCTCCTCTCTCTGAACTGCTGTCCTCTCTGCCTGTTTGATTACTAATGTCTGATGATTGATTGATTGATTGATTGATTGATTGATCAGCTGATTAACGAGCTTCTCTTTCAGGTCTGTTTCTGTATCTGAACGGCGCTCCGCTCTCCTGACAGGAACATTTCAAATCTCAAAATAAAAATATTCGTACAGTTTGAACACGTCATCACAGTTCATGTACGCATGCTTAAAGGTCACTCTTCTGACTCAAATGAACACACAGAGAAAACCATTGCAGCATTTCACGTTAAGCGTTTTTATTTTATTTAAAGACTTAATAAATAGATGAAGGATCAGTTTAACAGCTGTAATCATACAAAATATCTTTATGACTGTAAACACTGCGGGGCTGCAACAAGTAGTTGATTAATCGATTAATTGAATGAGAGAAAATTAACCCTTTCAAAACAAACCTTTGTTTGTATGATTCTGTTTACAAAGATCTAAAGTAAGAATTGTAATATGGAGAACATTTCTTCCTCATCTTTCCCGTCATCACCTCACCGTCGTATTTAGCCGGAATTAAGCTGGAATTTTCTTCGGAATTTTCCTGTAATGGCTGCAGGAGATAGTAATCCTGTATGTATGTGTATATATAGATGTAAAATAAAAAGATAACAGCTGGAACATTTACATCACGTTGCACACCCATGATGACATCACTGCGTTACATGTCGTGTGGTTGCAGAAATGCGCGATGGTGCCAGAGGAGCAAATGGACGCCTTTTCACTCTGCTCATAAAAAATTATCCTATCATAAAAACTAAGGTTTGAAAATAACTATTTGATATTTCTACATTTAAAAATCTTTTGCATGAAAATACTTTGTGCATTTTGTTAAATCATATAAATCAAATGTCAAATTATTGTATTATTATTTATTTCAATACAGTTTATTGAGTATCATATAGTTTTAGCTCAGGCTGCACAGGTTTCAGGAATATGAAGTATTTAGAGATACTCCTGGAATTGACATCACAACAAGCAAAAATACCAAATACTAAATGTGAGGGTTGACGTCTCTCTGTGTCGGACGTGATAATAAAGTGAATATTTTTCTGTGACATGACGCAGCAGCACGTGTTTCACTGCGTCGAGAACATAATGGGCAGATTGATCGGTTAGTTTCAGACTTCCGTCAGGGGAGCAAGAAGATGCTGCATGTTACTAATATTTCTGCTTCAGTACAAACCACTTCTACAGCCTGTCTGTCTGTCTGTCTGTCTGTCTCTCTGCATGCCTTCCTGGATGAATAGCTGCTATAATCGTCACCCAGCTCACCACGCCGTACATTCGCATCGCTCCAGCGGCTGGCGACAAGCAGCTCCCAGGTCAGCAGAAAACACACTGAAACACACACACACACACACACACACACTCTGGTGTTTGACTCATGATGTCCCTGAAAAGAAGTGATGTGTTCCTGAGAGATCTTTATAAACTCATTGATCCGACCTGTGAAATGGAGCGTTTGAGAAAGAATGACATCATCTCCACGTCTTGTCACAGACTGTTTAAAGATGTGGATGTAGCCTCCGAAGGCTTAAACCTGCCTTCTTTCTATTGTCCAGCACGGGACGACTCCAGTCTGATTAGAAGTCAGTGAGTCAACTGATCTCTGAGGTCAGGGTCTCAGTCTCCATCAGCGCAGCAGGATCTCTAAGGCTGAGCCCAGACACCCAAGTTAACATGTGGAAACATTAATAACGATGCTAACGATGCTAAAGGGGGATTGCATCTCGGAGCTGTGCCGCTGTCTTACTGAGACCAGAGGGCGGGCGCCATGTTTGGGTCTGCATCACAAACTGTAATTAAAGATGGCTGACGTGTCTTCTCTTCCTCCCGCTGTATAAAAATGAAGCTAAAACATCCAGATATGGCAGCCGCCATCTTTTGCTGGTGGTTATTCAGAGCCTGCGTGGTAGAAGTTTCAACAGTATCCACATCCCGCCCACACACCTGTCTGACCTGTAGTGCAGCCAGTCACTGGGGGGCGATCCCAACATGTTGTCACATATCGCTGCTTTGTCAGTGGCCATTGCGGGCGAGGTGTCGTCCTGCAGCTGCTGCTGACAACATGAAACCAACCGCAACCAAAGCCAGGGTGTCAACAGAAGCATGTGGTTAGGTTTGGCTCTACATTCATACAGGAAGTGGTCAGCAGGGTGAAAGTTGGTGGTGCAGTGAACTGAAGAGTGGCAACTGAAGCCGACGCAGATGCATTTATCTGCACAGAAATATTCTCAGAGCTCACGGCTGGTGTCACTTGTATAATGCTGACGTTTAAAGTCTGGATGGTTCCTCTCTGGTGTCTAATGAGCGATGATGTCATCGCATCGCCACCTCCTGGCTGGTTGTGTCTAATGTGGACGCAGACATTTTGTAAAATGAAACTGAGGCTAAATTATGATTTAAAAATATCTGTTTACATGTCGACCGTCTGAATCGACAACAGACCGCCGAACAGGTGTCTCTCTCACACACGCACACACACACACATTTACAGCTGACAGAAAATTACATTTAAATATTTACCAGCCTGAAGGTGGAAACTTTCCACCGACTGTTTATACACACACACACACACACACACACACATATGTATACATATATATATATATATATATATATATATCTATATATATACCTGATGGTGTGTGTCACCAGCAGGCTTCCAACACTCTGAACAGCTGTTTGACTGGTATACACACATACACACACACACACACACACACACACACATTAACACACACACACACACACACACACATTAACACACACACACACACACACACACACACACACACCACCCACTCAGCGTGACTGGCTGAAGCCCTGAAGCAAAAAACAGCTTCTCTATGGCCTACTGTGACACACACACAGAAACACACACACACACATTCAATGCACACACACACAGAAACACACACACACACACATTCAATGCACACACACACAGAAACACACACACACACACACACACACACAGATAAATTCTCTCTTCAAAGCAGTGTTTTGATAGCCTTTAAACTGAAAACAGCAGCTCTCTGCCTCTGAGGCTCAGCGTGTGTGTGTGTGTGTGTGTGTGTGTGTGTGTGTGTCTGACCTTGAAGAGACGAAACGAAAACACAAAAAATGAAGAAAACTGTCTACTGGTTTTGTCCTGCAGATTTAATATCATTCTGGAAACCAGTTCAGCCGCTCTGGTTCTGTCTAGATATTGGTGGCCTCTGTCTCCTCCTTTGACCAGCTTATTATACCAGCGGGATATCTGAAGACTGGCAGGGCGATGTGTTGATGGCTCGGACCTTGTTCTCTCCGTTCAGCCAACTTTTCAGTTTCTTATTCTGTGGAGATATTTGGCGGTGGCTGACTTCCTTGCAGCCTCCTCGTGGTTCCCATGTGCCTGTGGGATCCCAAGGTATTTGTAGCAGTCCTGAACATCTGAAATACTGACCTCTGGTAGTTCAACCCCCTTGGTTCTGATCATCTTCCCTCTCTTGGACACCATCCAACCACACTGACCTGGTCTGAATGACATTCCGTTGTCGTTGCTGTAGATCCGAGTGAGGTGGATCAGTGGAGAGGTGACTGATGGTTGAACCCATATCTGTACCCACTCTTTGTGATGAGTTGGCTGAGGGGGTTCAGGCCTATGCAGAACAGTAGCAGGGACAGTGCATCACCTTGGTATATGCCGCACTTGATGATAACTTGTGCAGTTGTCTTTGACTTGGCCTCCAGAGTAATTTTCCACAGACCCAGTGAGTTCTTGATGAAGGCTCTTGTGTCCTGTATATTTTTCCAAACAATCTAGTATCCATGTGTGTGGCAGTGAGTCATAGGCTTTCTTGTAGTCGATCCAGGGGGTATACAGGTTTGTCTGCCCGGTATTGCAGTCTTTGGTGACTGCTCTATCGATCAGTAGCTGGTACTTGGCTTCTCTGGCGTTGCTACCAATTCCTTTCAGGACTCATGTATTGGCCCATGTGCCTATTCATCTTAGCTGATATGATGCCTGACAGGGGCTTCCATGTTGAGGAGAGACAGATTATTGGCCGGTACTTAGAATGGACCGCGCCCTTCTGGGGATCCTTCATGATCAGGACTGTCCGTCCCTGGGTCAGCCACTCTGGATCCTTCATGATCAGGACTGTCCGTCCCTGGGTCATCCCCTCTGGATCCTTCATGATCAGGACTGTCTATCCCTGGGTCATCTCCTCTGGATCCTTCATGCTGGGTTAAAAGCCAGTGAGTAAAAGTGGGTTTTAAGGTGGGTTTTAAAAACAGACAGTGAGGAGGCCTGTCTGCTGTGCAGACGTAGACTGTTCCACATTTTTGGAGCAGCAAAGGAGAATGCATGGTCTCCTCTAAGCGTTCGCTTGGACCTTGGTACCTCAAGGAGCAGCTGATCAGCTGACCTGAGGCACCGGGCAGGGGCATAGGGGTGAAGAAGCTCAGAGAGGTAGGGCGGGGCGAGACCATTTAAAGATTTAAAAACAAATAAAAGGATCTTAAAATGAACTCTAAAGTGCACAGGCAGCCAGTGGAGGGAGGCCAGGATGGGTGTAATGTGCTCTCTCATTCGTACTCCAGTTAGCAGACGAGTGGCAGCGTTTTGGACTAACTGGAGACGTGCAAGGGAGGACTGGCTAACTCCAAAGTAAAGTGCATTGCAGCAATCCAGCCGAGATGTAATGAAGGCATGGATTACTGCTGATGTGCAAGGAAAGGCTTCACCTTCGCAAGCTGCCTGAGGTGAAAGAAACTCAACTTTACAACTGCACTAATTTGGCGGTCCAATTTAAAATCACTGTCCATCTTAAAACCCAAGTTAGTAACAGTAGACTTTGCATAAACTGCCAAAGGACCCAGATCAACAGGGGAGGAAACACAGGAGCCGCTGGGGCCAAACACCATCACCTCTGTTTTTTTGTTTTTTTTTTTTTCATTAAAATTTAAAAAGTTTAGGGCCATCCAGGCTTTGATATCTTCAAGACATGACAGCAGGGGTTTGAGGGAAAAGACATAGCTTTTACTCAGGGGGACATATATCTGGCTGTTATCAGCATAGCAATGAAAAGCGACACCATGCTTTCTGAGGATAGACCCTTGGGGAAGCACATACAGGGAGAAAAGCAGGGGTCCTAAAATTGAACCCTGTGGGACCCCATATAAAAGCCGAGCGGAGGAGGATTCACAGGCACCAAGACCAACACACATAGTCCTGTCGGCTAAGTAGGACCTGAACCAGTCCAGGGCACTACCACCAATGCCCACTAGCTGCTGCAGACGTTTTAACAAAATGTTGTGGTCTACAGTGTCAAAAGCAGCTGTCAAGTCGAGCAGGACAAGAACAACATAGCTGCCACTATCATTTGCCATTAAAATGTCATTAAAAACTTTTAAAAGGGCAGTTTCCGTGCTATGCAATGTTTTAAAACCAGACTGAAAAACCTCCATAATATTATGATCATCAAGGAAAGTTTTTAGTTGTGCATAGACAATTTTCTCCAGGATTTTAGAAATTAAAGGCAACTTGGAGATGGGCCTGAAATTTGCTATAACAGTGCTATCTAAGCCAGGCTTCTTCAGCAAAGGTTGTACTACTGCATGTTTGAAGCTTACTGGGACAACACCAGAGGACAGGCTGCTATTTAAAATGGTCAGAACCGACTGCCCTATAGTAGAGAAAACTTCTTTAAAGAAGTGGGGAGGGACCACATCGCGAGGGGAACCTGATGGTTTAATATCGGCCACCACATCCTCTAACAGTGACAGAGTCACAAGTTCAAATCTGTTGAACACAGCTGGGCAAGAAACAGAGACAGAGGGGTCAAAGGTGGGTGGAGAAATGAGGGCTCTTGTGGACACAACCTCATCAATGAAAATGTGCAGAAAACTATTACACACATCAAACAATCAAACCTTTCTGAAGCTCTGAGAGTTGACTAACTTCCCTCCATGTTGTCTTGATCTTGGCCTCCAGCCTCCTTCTCCATGGAGGGTAGCACTCTTTGTGGCTCGTGGTGTCCATCTTGTATCCAAGCATCTCTAAGATCACTGTTGCTCTGGTGGTGTGTATACAGATTTGGTTTTAGTGGGGATAAGTAGTACTGCATTCACATCATCTAGCAGACTTTCAGACTGTACTTTGTCACTTGGTGATCAGATTCAGGGGTGCCGGGTTTCCAGCTTGTCCATTATTCTCAATCTCAGGTCATTCGCCCTTGCTTGTTGGGGCTTGGTACCCAATATCGGAGTGTGGGGATGATGATGATGTCGTCCTGGCTCCCCCATGCCATAGCATGTGTCATCAATTTCTAGTTGTAATAGCAGTTGCTGTTTGTGGATGTTGCAACACTGGGTTAGGAGTTGTTTCTTTGTCAGTGTAGATGTTGGTTTTTTAAGCGTCCATATATCCCATATCCTATGCATGTAGCCCCTCTCACTGGGGTTACTTGTATAGTAGCATTCCAACAGTCTCATCTATGTCTTGTTCGAGTGGTCCATTCCTCATCAGGTTTTCATGGTTCCTGTCATGGACCTTTGTTGACCCGGGCGACGTTCAAATGCAAGTGTCATACCAGCTCTATGACTCTTGCATTTGAACGTTGCCTCTGGGTCCAGACTGGATATGTGTTACCCCGCCCAGTCGGGATTCGAAATCCTAAATCTTTGGTGCCAAAGTCAGTAGCCTGAGGCCCTGAGGCCGAGAACACAGCTGGTTAGTCTCGTTCCTGTTGTGTTTTCATCAGAGCGTCACCAGCTGCTCTCAGTCCACCAGAACCAGCATAATGTAATGTAGGGACCTGTAAAGTCCCCACACGGTGGGGGAGGGCAGGTGGATGGGTCCTACAAACCCTGGACATCCACCCAGGAACCCACTGTTCACTTCCTGTACGAATGTTGAGCCAAACCATGATGTTTGTTTTCTTTCTTTTTTAAATATATTTTTTGGGGCATTTTTAAGCCTTTAATCGATAGGACAGCTGAATGTGAAAGGGGGAGAGAGAGGGAGTGACATGCAGCAAAGGACCACAGGCTGGAGTCGAACCCGGGCCGCTGCGGCAACAGCCTTGTACATGGGGCGCCTGCTCTACCACTAAGCCACCGACGCCCCACGATGTTTGTTTTCTAAACCTAATCATGTGTGTTTGTCATACAAGGAAATACATGTTAAAATTGAGGTGTTTCAGCGACATCGTTAGTTTAATTTGAATAAACCGGTGTCCATCTAACGAGCAGAAACTGGACACTGAAGTTTATTTTGGAAAGACACAATTCATGTTCGAGGCAGAAACTGACACGAGGTGCTGGAGAATCAAGAACAGACGAAGGAGGAGGAGAGCGTCCAGAGGAAGCAGTGATAGGTGACGAGCTGGGAGGAGAACGTGTATCCATTAACTGAACTGGTGACACTGGTTTCTGCTGTGATTCCATTCTGTCATACAGACACCAGAGTGATAGAGCCATGGTTCCTCTGTTTCACCTCCGTCACGACCAGTTTAACACACACACACACACACACACACACACACACACAGTGTGTGACTGATGGCTGTTGTCAGGCTCAGATTGGGAAAGTGTTGTAGGTCTAAAATCAAACACACACACACACACACACACACACACACACACACACATGACACAGCTCGACAGCGACGTCTTGTCCTGAACGTTTCTCATCTACCGAGTCATCTGGAAGGATATTACACCTGGACACACACACACACACACACACACACACACACACACAGCAGGTAATGGGTTTTTCATGGGACTGACATCCCATCACATTATACAGTCAGTCAGAAGGACTCTCTGCTCTCCGTCCGTCACACATCATCTTCACCTCCTCTTCACTCAGCTGCAGCTGGATCTCAATACAAAACCTCCATCACAAAACCCCTCATTTAAATTCTAATTGTTCCTGATGCTGTCACACTGTCACTGCTGTGGCTTCATAATCACTCATTTCTCTAATGGAGTTTGGTTTGTACAGAGTCCACCATCAGCCACATTCAGTCATCACATCACACAGACTGTTCAGCTTTCTGCCATCAGAGGGTCAATGGTTACTAACGAGCACGTCCCTGACCTTAATAGATGTTAATGGTTGTTATTAGTAGTTAATGGTAATTAAAATAAGTTATTTACAGGTTTATACACAATAATAAGATCAGTGGTTACTAATAACATGCTTAAGTCGGTTGTTTTGATGTTAATAGAGGTTAATGGTTGTTATTGGTAGTTAATGGTAATTAAAAGAAGTTATTCACCAGTATAATTACTAAATATAGAACTCATTTTTAATGGTAATTAAGAGGTTATACATGGTAGTCAGTGTTTATTAATACCCCAGGTGTGGTGTCAAGGTGGCAGTTGATCGTTGTTAAAGGGAAATTTCGGTTTATTTCAACCTGTCTCCTGTCGTCCTAAATTTGTTTCAAGTGACTAGTGACATAAAAATAATAGTTAGCATGTTAGCCGTTAGCCTAGATACAGCCGGGGCGCATAGTAGAATCAGACCTGTTAAAACGTAAGTGAACGGGCAACCTTCAAGTGCAAAGTTAGTCCACTAAACAAGCTTTTTTTCCACAAAGACCACCTCATATCATTAGGATAAATGTCAGAGAACATATAGAAAACGACATGTAAACAAGTTGTCTTACCTTACCGGTGTGCTGCCATGTTTGTTGTTTACAATTTAACTCTGCTTTCCAAAGCGCGGCCGAAATATCACGAGAACAAGCAGCGACCTCATACTGTGCCTGAAATCTTGCGAGAACAAGCAGTAACTGCTGGAAGGCAGAACCGGACAGTAGCCTGAAAAGTTCATTCATTTATTTTATGAAAGATTTATAGAATAATGGCTGACTTTCTGCCAGACTTCGACTTTGTGGAGGAGGAATTTGATTTTGCAGAGTTTGATGGCCGCCCTTATTTATTTGAGCCAGAATACACTGACGAAGAGCTTCGTTAAATTGAAGAATGGAAGAGGAGAGAGAGAGGCACAACAGGTAGACGACGAGAGAGGAGGAATGGCTGCTGCAAGGCTGCGTAGCTCTGGAGATTGGTGGTGTACCTGTGAATGCTGTGCCCCAGTGCCCACAGAAGAGGAATGCCTCTGTTGCAAGGAATGGGACCGGTTGCAGCCTTATTTTCAAGGTCTGGATGTGACTGAGGACGAGACACCTCCACCTGGAGTAGTATCCAGCTGGGCTTTATCTAGAGCTCACAAGATTTCAGGCACAGTATGAGATCGCTGCTTGTTCTCGCGATATTTCGGCTGCGCTTTGGAAAGCAGAGCTAAATGGTAAACACACATGGCAGCACACCGGTAAGGTAAGACAACACGTTTACATGTCGTTTTCTATATGTTTTCTGACATTTATCCTAACGATATGAGGCGGTCTTTGTGGAAAAAAAGCTTGTTTAATGGACTAACTTTGCACTTGAACGTTGCCCGTTCACTTACGTTTTAACAGGTCTGACGCTACTATGCACCCCGGCTGTATCTAGGCTAACGGCTAACATGCTAACTATTATTTTTATGTCACTAGTCACTTGAAACAAATTTAGAACGATAGGAGACAGGTTGAAATAAATGTTAGTCCCTTTAATGTTAGTCAATGGTATGTTACTGTGATTTATGGTGTATTATATTTAAACTAGTTAATGG
Organism: Epinephelus malabaricus; assembly: GCA_037127435.1. NCBI lineage: Eukaryota > Metazoa > Chordata > Actinopteri > Perciformes > Serranidae > Epinephelus > Epinephelus malabaricus. The sequence continues at coordinate 38,232,718 of JANUFT010000022.1, forward strand.
GAGTTAATGGGTAAAAAGGTCAGTAATGTTGTTTAATGGTTTCAGGAGCTGCGACCAGGAGACAGAATTATAACGGGGAGATAGTGGAAGTCAGTAGTAGTATTTTTTTTATCTTTTTTTTTTTTTTTTGAATATCTGACAGGTAGTTAGAATGTTGGCAGTCAATGTGAAGATGAGCTGATTTTAGTTAATGTCAATGTTTGATGGTTTCAGGAGCTGCGACCAGGAAACCAGAACCAGAACAGGAGAAACAGTCAGATCACACTGTGAAGATCGCCGGCGCCATCGCCGGCATCCTGCTCTTCATCATCATCTTCCTCGGAGTCATCCTGCTGATGAAGAAACGGTAAGAATATTCACACACACACACACACCCCAATACAGAACACGTCCGTTTGTTTGTCTATATTCATTGTTTTTCACGAATTGGACTTGTATATTTTTATTTTAAACGTCAACACCTGCTTCTCCTGAGACATATTATATTTTGTATATTTTTGTGTTTTCGTCCGTTCATTCACTTTGACTTTTGATAAAATAATGATTGTATTTTTTTTAATCTACTGACTGCGACATTTAAAATTCTCCTTTTTGTGTCATTTCTGACAGAAGGTTTTGGTTCATGTGCAATCCATCTGACTGATATTTGTGTTTCGATAAGGTGCAGTTGGTGGGAGTTAATGGAAACCAGTCAATGTTAGTGGTAGTAAACAGCAGTACATAGGATCTGATAGGAGTTTATGTCAATGTGAGACAGAGAGATGCTAACGGGAGTTTACTGGGAGATAATGGTCATGGATGGTTCCAGTGGTGGTTAATGGTTACTTTCAGTGTGTGTGTGTGTGTGTGTGTGTTTGTGTTAACAGTGTGATAACACTGCAGTATATACATGTATAATACATGCAGATAAACGCAGTTCCATCAAAGACACACACGGTGACAGTGAGGATGATGAGGATGAATAATGGAGCAGATTGCAGCAGTAATCACCATTAAACTATATGTGGACCGACTTTATTCTCCAACATCAAACACACAAACCCCGCTGGGACACACACACACACACACACACACACACACACACTTAAACACAGTGAGAAAAGCTTATGTGTTTGGAGAGCATTGACGATAAGAGAGAAATTTAGATGAAAGAGCGTTTTATTCTTTGTTTTTTTTTTTCAGAGTCGCCTAGAGCTGAATGGCTTCAGGCTACAGAGACACACACGCGTTTATAAAGAGTGTGTGTGTGTGTGTGTGTGTGTGTGTGTGTGTGTAAAGTGTGGTGGGTTTGAGTCGGACTCGTCTGTCGGGTCGATGGAGCTCTGATCTCTCTAACAGATACTAGAGAGAGAAAACGAGAGCGGCGGTTGTTCGGTCTCTAATGAGGTTTTTAATGTTGACGGGGTGCGTTTGATTTCCACTCTGTGAGCAGACGGAGGTCAGACTCATTACAGCAGGAGTGAAAACAGGAAGCTGGGTGTTAAAACTCTGATTGGCTGCAGCCCGATCACACACTGTCAGAGCCGGTCTCTTTGTAGGACAGTGTGTAACTACGCCTCGTCTTCAATAAGCTGATGGGTGGGGGGATACAGGAACACAGCAACCTGTGATAAAGTAGTCCTGAGCCCGACAGGTGATTAAGGGTGAAGGGATCGTTAACTGTCGTCTTTAACTCTAACTATCTAACTAACTAACTAACTAACTTAGCAGTACCACAGATAAAATGACTGTTACACAACTCCTGCATCAAAAATACTACATCAGTCAGAGTACTGTCAGTAAATATACTGACTGTGTCAAAGGTAAAAGTACTCAGTATATAGGATTACTTCAAAAATACTGTGATACTGCAGTGATGATAAAATACCACAGTGATGATAAAATACTATAGTGATTATTAAATACCACAGTGATTATTAAATACCACAGTGATGATAAAATACTACATTGATGATAAAATACTACAGTGATAATAAAATACTACAGTGATGATAAAATACCACAGTGATGATAAAATACTACAGTGAAAATAAAATACTACAGTGATAATCAAATACTACAGTGATGATAAAATACTACGGTGATGATAAAATACTACAGTGATAATAAAATACTACAGTGATGATAAAATACCACAGTGATGATAAAATACTACAGTGAAAATAAAATACTACAGTGATAATCAAATACTACAGTGATGATAAAATACTACGGTGATGATAATATACTACAGTGATCGTGAAATACTACAGTGATGATAAAATACTACAGTGATAATCAAACACTACAGTGATAGTGAAATACTACAGTGGTAATAAAATACTACAGTGATGATAAAATACTACAGTGATAGTGGAATACTACAGTGATAATAAAATACTACAGTGATAGTGAAATACTACAGTGATAATAAAATACTACAGTGATGATAAAATACTACAGTGATAGTGAAATACTACAGTGATAATAAAATACTACAGTGATAGTGAAATACTACAGTGATGATAAAATACTACAGTGATAGTGAAATACTACAGTGATAATTAAATACTTCAGTGATAATCAAATACTACAGTGATAGTGAAATACTACAGTGATAATAAAATACTACAGTGATCATGAAATACTACAGTGATGATAAAATACTACAGTGATAATCAAATACTACAGTGATGATAAAATACTACAGTGATAGTGAAATACTACAGTGATGATAAAATACTACAGTGATAATAAAATACTACAGTGATAGTGAAATACTACAGTGATGATAAAATACTACAGTGATAGTGAAATACTACAGTGATAATAAAATACTACAGTGATGATAAAATACTACAGTGATAGTGAAATACTACAGTGATAATAAAATACTACAGTGATGATAAAATACTACAGTGATAGTGAAATACTACAGTGATAATAAAATACTACAGTGATAGTGAAATACTACAGTGATAATAAAATACTACAGTGATAGTGAAATACTACAGTGATAATAAAATACTACAGTGATAGTGAAATACTACAGTGATGATAAAATACTACAGTGATAATAAAATACTAAAATACTACAGTGATAATAAAATACTACAGTGGTGATAAAATACTACAGTGATAGTGAAATACTACAATGATAATAGAATACTGCAGTGATGATAAAATACTACAGTGATAGTGAAATACTACAGTGATGATAAAATACTACAGTGATAGTGAAATACTACAGTGATAGTGAAATACTACAGTGATAATAAAATACTACAGTGGTGATAAAATACTACAGTGATAATAGAATACTGCAGTGATGATAAAATACTACAGTGATAGTGAAATACTACAGTGATAATAAAATACTACAGTCATGATAAAATATTACAGTGATAGTGAAATACTACAGTGATAGTGAAATACTACAGTGATAATAAAATACTACAGTGATAGTGAAATACTACAGTGATGATAAAATACTACAGTGATCGTGAAATACTACAGTGATGATAAAATACTACAGTGGTGATAAAATACTACAGTGATAGTGAAATACTACAGTGATAATAGAATACTGCAGTGATGATAAAATACTACAGTGATAATGAAATACTACAGTGATAATAAATAGTTCCACTGTACTTGAGCTCTAGAGTATACAGCTGTTCCTAATAAAGTGGACACTAGTACATCTCAAGTGTAGTAGTCTCTTCTGGACCAAGCTGTCTCTTTGTCTGTGTCTCTTCCTTATACACAATCACATGTTGACCAATTAGATGTGTCCCCTCCCCCTCACACTTTGATTGACACTGTGTTCCAGCCAATCACCACTCTCCACTCCTCCACCTCCTCACAGAATAATTTAAGTCATCTGTTCTGAGACATTAATCTGTTGTTTTTCCTTTTTCTGTTTTTCTGTTTTTTCTTTCCCTCCATTCCATCCCTCCCACTGCTCCGCCCCCCACCACTCAGACGGAGAAATTATCACTCCTACACTTACTACCTGTAAGTAACCTGTTTGACCTCTGACCCCTCACCTGTAACCTTCACCTTCACTCTGTCATCAAACCTCAGCACCTCAACCTGAGCTCCCAGTGTGTCCTGCCTGTATCCCTGCTCTCCCCTTAACCTCTGACCCTTAACTTCTGATCCCTGACCCTTTACTTCTGATTATTGACCCTTAACTTTTGATCCCAATATCTGATTTCTAACCCTTAACCTCTAATCCCTCACCCTTGACTTCTTATCCCTGACCCTTAACGTCTGATTCCTGACCCTTAACTTCTGATCCCTAACCCTTAACTTCTGATTCCTGACCCCTAACCTCTGATCCCCAACCCTTAAAGTCTTATTCCTGACCCCTAACTTTTGATCCCTCACCCTTAACTTCTGATCCCCAACCCTTAACCTCAGATTCCTGACCCTCAACCCTTGATCCCCAACCCTTAACCTCTGATCCCCAACCCTTAACTTCTGATCCCTAACCCTTAACCTCTGATCCCTGACCTTTAACTTTTGATCCGTAACCCTTAACCTTTGATCCCTGACCCTTAACCTCTGATCCCTGACCCTTAACTTTTGATCTGTAACCCTTAACCTTTGATCCCTGACCCTTAACTTTTGATCCGTAACCCGTAACCTCTGATCCCTGACCCTTAACTTTTGATCTGTAACCCTTAACCTTTGATCCCTGACCCTTAACTTTTGATCTGTAACCCTTAACCTCTAACCTTTTATCCAAAACCTCTGAGCCTTCACCCTTAAACATTTGATCTGGAACCCTTAACCTCTGACTTCTGACTCTTAACCTTTTATTGCTGATCCTTAACCTATTATCCCTGACCCTTAACCTTTGACCCCTGACTCTTTGTCCTTGATCTTTGACCTTGCAGCCTTTCACCTCTGAACATTGATCATGATCCTAATAGTTTTCTTCCTCCTCCTCACCTGAACAATCACCATCATCACTGCTCAGCATTAACATTTGACCCTTAACTCTCAGGTCACCCCTTAGTTCACGTTCTTATATATATCATCAACAGCTGTGACCTCTGACCCCTGACCTTTACCATGAGCTTGACCCCATTTCCCATGAGTCACTGATGATAACCATTGGCACAGGAACAATATTCTTTCCTTCTGATTCAATACTATCTCAACTTTTGTGTGCTGGTTTTATGTGTATCGTGATTTTACCATTTAGTGCAATTTTTGTTTCCGATGTTTTGCCTTTCAACGTCACGTTATTCGTAGATTGCCACAATGAAAGCAGAAACTAATTCCACCTCCATGTTTGATTCATATCTATTCAGGCATTACAAAATTGATTCAAAATCTTTTTTTTTTTTTAAATAATCAAAACACTTTAAGCGAATTGATTTTATTTCCACCCCAACTGACCATCACCACAAATCTCAACTCATAACTAGACCATTTCCTCTAGCCCCTGACCTTTGACCCTTTGCTTAAACCATGTGCATGACCTTTGCATTTCCAACGCTGACCTTCACCTTCACCACACATCTTGACCCGTTACATTTCCCTTTACCCAACTCTTTGTCTTTGACCCGTGACCTTGACCCTGTATTCCAAGTCTTCCTGTGTCCAGTTATTCAGCTGTGACCTCTGACCCATAACTCGTACGTTTACCCACAAACCCCTGACATTTACCTCTGTCATAATATTATCCTGACCTTTAGTCTTTGGTCCAGGCTCTTAGTGTCGCTCCTTCTTTAATGGCTGCATTTCTATCCTGCAAAAGCGCCTTACAATTTCGGGTTTGGTGTCTTGTCTGAGGACACTTTGACATGTGAACAGGAGGAGCCTGGATCGAACCACCAGCCCTGGGATTAGTGGGCAACCCGCTAGACGACCCGAGCCACAGCCGTGCAATAGGACTCATCTTCTGTGACCCTTGATCCTGAGCCGCAGATTTTAACCCCAGACTGTATAAAAAACATGGACCAAAAAGTGAACTTGGTGATGAAGTCACATAGGGTCAGTGTCATCAGCAGAAAAGTGTTGGCAGGTCCAACCTGGTCTCGCTCCGAAGTCATCAAATTTCGGCACTTGTTCAGTAACCTCTGGTGTCAGACACCAATGAAAAAAAGGAACACTTCATCCTTCAGTTTATCACGAACATCGACACATAAAGGAACACTTCGTCCTTCAGTTTATCACAAACATCAACACATAAAGGAACACTTCATCCTTCAGTTTATCACAAACATCAACACATAAAGGAACACTTCGTCCTTCAGTTTATCACAAACATCCAACACATAAAGGAACACTTCATCCTTCAGTTTATCACAAACATCGACACATAAAGGAACACTTCATCCTTCAGTTTATCACAAACATCAACACATAAAGGAACACTTCATCCTTCAGTTTATCACAAACATCCAACACATAAAGGAACACTTCGTCCTTCAGTTTATCACAAACATCAACACATAAAAGAACACTTCATCCTTCAGTTTATCACAAACATCCAACACATAAAGGAACACTTCGTCCTTCAGTTTATCACAAACATCCGACACATAAAGGAACACTTCATCCTTCAGTTTATCACAAACATCAACACATAAAGGAACACTTCGTCCTTCAGTTTATCACAAACATCCAACACATAAAGGAACACTTCGTCCTTCAGTTTATCACAAACATCCGACACATAAAGGAACACTTCATCCTTCAGTTTATCACAAACATCAACACATAAAGGAACACTTCGTCCTTCAGTTTATTACAAACATCAACACATAAAAGAACACTTCATCCTTCAGTTTATCACAAACATCAACACATAAAGGAACACTTCGTCCTTCAGTTTATTACAAACATCAACACATAAAAGAACACTTCATCCTTCAGTTTATCACAAACATCCAACACATAAAGGAACACTTCATCCTTCAGTTTATCACAAACATCCGACACATAAAGGAACACTTCATCCTTCAGTTTATCACAAACATCAACACATAAAGGAACACTTCATCCTTCAGTTCATCACAAACATCAACACATAAAGGAACACTTCATCCTTCAGTTTATCACAAACATCGACACATAAAGGAACACTTCGTCCTTCAGTTTATCACAAACATCCGACACATAAAGGAACACTTCATCCTTCAGTTTATCACAAACATCAACACATAAAGGAACACTTCATCCTTCAGTTTATCACAAACATCAACACATAAAGGAACACTTCATCCTTCAGTTTATCACAAACATCGACACATAAAGGAACACTTCGTCCTTCAGTTTATCACAAACATCCGACACATAAAGGAACACTTCATCCTTCAGTTTATCACAAACATCCAACACATAAAGGAACACTGTGATGGGGCCTGACCTTCTAATAGATCTCCAATTAAAGTATCAAAATGGTTATCAATAATGGTTAAGAACTGATAACTATTAATAATGATTATTAATTAATAGTTAAATAATGTGACCTGATTTACATCAAATCACCTCGTGGGGCACCATTCCCGAAAAGTGAAAATGATAGCCAGTTAAAGATATTAGTCTCATAAAAGACACTAAACAAACAATATGGAATTTTATAAGTTAAATTAATAACTATAACCAAAGTTTATTGACACAGGAGATGTTGAATATTCATTCACTCTGGTGCAACATTAAACAGACAGCCAGTCTGATTCCAAAAGTTTTTATTCATAAACAAAACAAAACACACAAATTCTAACTAACTATATGCAAGCCTGTGTGTGTGTGTGTGTGTGTGTGTGTGTGTGTGTGTGTGTGTGTGTGTGTGTGAAAAAAGGCCGTCTGGCCTACAAAACAAAATGGCTGACGACAGAGAACTACAAGATGACCGAATCAAAGCTGTCTTCAGATCGGGGGAGGTGTTTGTCTGATAAAGATCAGGACAAAGACAAATCCTTGACTGGATGGAAGAAAGAGTTGCTTTGTGCTGCTTTTGTTAGCTGGCAGTTGAAGGCTGGAAGGAAATGGGGTTCCAGATGCAGTCTTTGTTGGGGCCTTGTTCCAAAGGTGTAGATCTGAGGAAGCTGGTCACTTGGGGTCTTTGCAGAGTTACAAGTCTGCTGCTAATTCAGCTTGGTTCTCCTTGTCGCTGGAAAGTTAGTTGCAAACCTTGTGTTTGGCACACTAACCTCTCTGGTCTCCAGGTTCTGTGTCTGCTGGGATCAGGCCACATTGAGAGCGACGCTACAGCTCCTGCTGTGAGCTGCAGAGATGAGAAAACAGGGGAAGGGTGTAGCAGGTCCTCCTGCCTATGTCCTACTTCTGACAGGGTCCCGGAGAAAAAAAGAGCTGTCCTGAGGTTTCGGAGAAAGAGAGGATGGAGCAAGAGCCCCCTTCAGAAGTTCAGGGGCAAGAGAGAGAGAGATGGAGATGCTCGTCTGTCCGTCCTGGAAGAGGGATCCCTCCTCAGTTGCTCTTCCTGAGGTTTCTACTGTTTTTTTCCCCGTTAAAGGGTTTTTTGGGGAGTTTTTCCTGATCAGCTGTGAGGGTCATAAGGACAGAGGGATGTCGTATGCTGTAAAGCCCTGTGAGGCAAATTGTGATTTGTGATATTGGGCTTTATAAATAAAATTGAATTGAATTGAATTGAAGTTTCTCCTTAAGTTGGCTTGGTGACATCACAGACACACATGTGCCAAAATGGCTGTTTGTCTGGAGAACATGGGGTCTTTGTCACAATTTCAAACAGCAAGACCCAGATGACAAACCTTCACATGTCCAGTTCAGGTCTGAGCTAATAACAAATCATCTGTGGTCCAGTGAATCAGTTTATCACAAACATCAGTCATCAGCACATCTGGAGATACATGGTTTTCACTGGACAGGAAGAAACAGATGTAGTGCAGTAAAAAGTACAGGATCTATTAAGGAGGAGCAGGAGGAGGACCAGGAGGACCAGGAGGATCAGGAGGACCAGGAGGACCAGGAGGATCAGGAGCAGAAAAGGGAAATATTGGATGGGAGTACCTTGAATTTGTACTCATGTGCAGTATTTGAGTAAATGTACCTTTTCCAGCCGTGTTGGTCTGTTATGAGTCGTAGCCAGTTCAGTTTGCGTCTCCTTCTGTATCTGTTTGACTTGACTCGACGCCAGCATGCCTCCAGGCTCCTCGTCCTGATTGGTCGGACACTGAGTGGACGTTTACTGTTTCCTGTTTCAAACTCTGATGTGAAAGTAAAAATAAAACTATTGAAACTGCTGTTTTTGATCAATAAGGACAGATGGAAGAGAGAAACCTGTTTTACCTCCAGGTATCTCCAACCGACGCCTCCTCAGGGAGACAGGAAGTACTCCCACACTCCTCCGCAGGTCACTGTGTGTGTGTGTGTGTGTGTGTGTGTGTATGTGTACTCCTAGCTCCAGTCAGATATCAGGAGATAAGGAGATTCACATGAAATAAATTAACTCACCAGCTTCATTAGTTCATATCAGACCCTGCAGGATGAACACAACGAACACAAAACATCGTACGGGCAAATTTTCTGAAAGCTGAGTTTAGGATGATTTAGGTGTGAATGCTTCCAGTCAGCTCTGCAGCAGCTCTGCTAAATCTGTCTTAAATTCGTGCTAAATTTGAGCTGAATTTAGACTCTTGTGTTTATTTTGCCATTGTTGGTGGGTCTTTGTTTGGTTGGTGTTGGACGGTGGTGGGTGTGGCTGAGAGTCATCACCAGAATGATGAAATCACCCATCTGTAAACTGTCCTGCCGACTTCTTCTCACCACGTTGAGGTTTTCATGCCTGGCGCCGGCGGTAGCTGTGACCACTTGAATGATGAATACAGACGACGGCCCTCTGTTGGTGTGGAGAGTTATTTCCTCTCGCACAGGCGCAGAACATGCGTGCTGGTTGGCCGCTGGCCGTACGCTCTGTGGTGTGTTCATGTGCAACTTTTTGACCGAGACACGGCGACGTGAAATGACAAGCATTCAGCGTTCTCTGAAATCGTTTGGTGTGTCGTCAGCCTGACAGCGTTCAGGAAGTTCAAGTCTTTTTTAAAAAAATCAGAAACATAAACTGAATTAAAGGCCAAAAATATGTGGACGGCAGAGGCACAGTCAGGGTTATGTTCCTGAAGCAGCTGAAAGATTTACAACTGTGTGTGTGTGTGTGTGTGTGTGTGTGTGTGTGTGTGTCTGTGTGTGCTCGCGTGCAGTGGAACAGGGTTAATAGAATTAGCCGGCTGTAATAAACCTGTCTGATCAAATGATCGTTACAAGGAGAGATACACACACACACACACACACACACACACACACACACACACACACACTCTGACATCCATTACAGCTAACAGCATTGTCATTGTCCTGTCGCTCATTAGATTAGCATAGATTAGCCTTGACATGCATCTGTGTGTGTTCACATTAAGTGCTGCTAAATCAATCAACCCCTGATACCTCGCTGATGATGTCATGACACACACACACACACACACACACACACAAGGAGTCTGAGTCTCTATTGAAATCAGATATGAAAACATATAAAAGCTGTGTGGCTGCAGTATTTTTACCTCCCGCTCCGTTCACTCATCTTTTTGTTGGTGTGTGTGTGTGGGGGGGTGGGGGGCAGAGGTCAGAGGTCGGCTCTGCTCTGAAGGACACAAACAGAGAAAACACCGTTTAACAAGATGAAAAAGAAAAACTACTGAGGAGACATTTAGACTTTTTATCATTTTACTTTTCAACATTTTTCATTCAAAATAAAAATTTCTGTCAAAAAAAAGAGACAGACAGAGAGACATGTCTTTGTGTCCTCAGCAGAGACAGGAGGGACATGTCTCTGCTGAGGACAAAGAGACAGGAGGGACATGTCTCTGCTGAGGACACAGAGACATGTCCCTCCTGTCTCTTTGTCCTCAGCAGAGACAGGAGGGACATGTCTGTGCTGAGGACACAGAGACATGTCCCTCCTGTCTCTTTGTCCTCAGCAGGGACAGGAGGGACATGTCTTTGTGTCCTCAGCAGAGACAGGAGGGACATGTCTCTGTGTCCTCAGCAGAGACAATGTGTGTTCAGGTCTGACTCAGAGACTCGCTGCAGGTTTTCAGTCTGACTGAACCACGGGAGACATGAGGGGGAGGAGGGCAGCGCCTCGCCTCAGGGCGCTTTCACCGTCATCCACGCTAAACTCACACACACACACACACACTCTCACATACACACACTCACTGATGTCTTACTTTTCAGTTTAAAAGCCTTTTTTCTATTTATTTATATATTTCATTATTTTTCCATTTTCAGGTCAGGGTTAAACTTTACACTGTGTTTGTGTGTGTGTGTGTGTGTGCGTGTGTGTGTTTGTGAGCAATCGGACAAATGGATGTTTTTTATTCACACACTCGGAATAGAAAGAGAGAAAATAAATCGAGCTTTTAAAACGAAACCGTGTTTGTGTTTGTGTGTGTGTGTTTGTGTGTGTGTGTGTGTGTGTGTGTGTGTGTGTGTGTGTGTGCAGGATGAAAGGATGTTTTTGTGCTTTAAAGATGGTATTTTGTCCTCTGCAGTGGATCAACAGGACAGACAGGAGGTTTTGTGTCTCTTTGTGGTGGTTTTGTGTCTCTTTGTGTTGTTTTGTCTCTTTGTGTTGTTTTGTGTCTTTCTGATGGTTTTGTGTCTCTTTGTGGTGGTTTTGTGTCTCTTTGTGTTGTTTTGTGTCTTTGTGTTGGTTTTGTGTCTCTTTGTGTTGGTTTGTGTCTTTGTGGTGGTTTTGTGTCTCTTTGTGTTGTTTTGTGTCTCTTTGTGGTGGTTTTGTGTCTCTTTGTGTTGTTTTGTGTCTTTGTGTTGTTTTGTGTCTCTTTGTGTTGTTTTGTGTCTCTTTCTGGTGGTTTTGTGTCTCTTTGTGTTGTTTTGTGTCTGTTTCTGGTGGTTTTGTGTCTCTTTGTGTTGTTTTGTGTCTTTGTGGTGGTTTTGTGTCTCTTTGTGTTGTTTTGTGTCTGTTTCTGGTGGTTTTGTGTCTCTTTGTGTTGCTTTGTGTCTTTGTGGTGGTTTTGTGTCTCTTTGTGTTGTTTTGTGTCTCTTTTGTGTTTTGTGTTTCTTTTGTGTTGTTTTGTGTATTTGTGGTGGTTTTGTGTGTCTTTGTGGTGGTTTTGTGTCTCTTTGTGTTGTTTTGTGTCTTTGTGGTAGTTTTGTGTCTCTTTGTTGTGGTTTTGTGTCTCTTTGTGTGGTTTTGTGTCTCTTTTCTGTTGTGTCTTAGTGGTGGTTTTGTGTCTCGTTGTGTTGTTTTGTGTCTTTGTGGTGGTTTTGTGTTTCTTTGTGGTGATTTTGTGTCTCTCCTGTTGTTTTGTGTCTTTGTGGTGGTTTTGTGTCTCTTTGTGGTTGTTTTGTGTCTCTTTGTGTTGTTTTGTCTCTCTTTGTGGTCTGTTTGTCTCTCTGTGTTTTTTTGTCTCTGTGTTGTTTTGTGTCTCTCTATGGTGATTTTGTGTCTCTTTGTGTTGTTTTGTGTCTTTGTGGTGATTTTGCATCTCTTTGTGGAGGTTTTGTGTTTCTGGTTGTTTTGTGTCTGTTTCTGTTGTTTTGTTTCTTTGTTGTGGATTTGTGTCTCTTTGTGTTGCTTTGTGTCTCTTTGTGGTGGTTTTGTGTCTCTTTGTTGTTTTGTGTCTTTGTGGTGGTTTTGTGTCTCTGTTGTTTTGTGTCTTTGTGGTGGTTTAGCGTCTCTTTGTGTCGTTTTGTGTCTCTTTGTGTCGTTTTGTGTCTCTTTGTGTTGTTTTGTGTCTCTTTCTGGTGGTTTTGTGTCTCTTTGTGTTGTTTTGTGTCTTTGTGGCGGTTTTGTGTCTCTTTCTGGAGGTTTTGTGTCTTTGTGGTGGATTTGTGTCTCTTTGGTGGTTTTGTGTCTCTTTGTTGTTTTGTGTCTTTGTGGTGGTTTAGCGTCTCTGTGTGGTGGTTTTGTGTGTCTTTATGGTGGCTTTGTGTCTTTGTGGTAGTTTTATGTCTCTCCTGTTGTTTTGTGTGTTTGTGGTGGTTTTGCATCTCTTTGTTGTTTTGTGTCTTTGTGGTGGTTTAGCGTCTCTTTGTGGTGGTTTTATGTCTCTCCTGTTGTTTTGTGTCTTTGTGGTGGTTTTGCGTCTCTTTGTAGTTTTGTGTCTTTGTGGTGGTTTTGTGTCTCTTTGTTGTTTTGTGTCTTTGTGGTGGTTTAGCGTCTCTTTGTGGTGGTTTTATGTCTCTCCTGTTGTTTTGTGTCTTTGTGGTGGTTTTATGTCTCTCCTGTTGTTTTGTGTATTTGTGGTGGTTTTGCGTCTCTTTGTTATTTTGTGTCTTTGTGGTGGTTTTATGTCTCTCCTGTTGTTTTGTGTCTTTGTGGTGGTTTTGCATCTCTTTGTTGTTTTGTGTCTTTGTGGTGGTTTAGCGTCTCTTTGTGGTGGTTTTATGTCTCTCCTGTTGTTTTGTGTCTTTGTGGTGGTTTAGTGTCTTTGTGGTGGTTTAGTGTCTCTTTATGTTGGTTTTATGTCTCTCCTGTTGTTTTGTGTGTTTGTGGTGGTTTTGCGTCTCTTTGTTGTTTTGTGTCTTTGTGGTGGTTTAGCGTCTCTTTGTCGTGGTTTTATGTCTCTCCTGTTGTTTTGTGTGTTTGTGGTGGTTTTGTGTCTCTTTGTTGTTTTGTGTCTTTGTGGTGGTTTTATGTCTCTCCTGTTGTTTTGTGTGTTTGTGGTAGTTTTGCGTCTCTTTGTTGTTTTGTGTCTTTGTGGTGGTTTAGCGTCTCTTTGTGGTGGTTTTATGTCTCTCCTGTTGTTTTGTGTGTTTGTGGTGGTTTTGTGTCTCTTTGTTGTTTTGTGTCTTTGTGGTGGTTTAGTGTCTCTTTGTGGTGGTTTTGTGTCTCTTTGTTGTTTTGTGTCTTTGTGATGGTTTAGTGTCTCTTTGTGGTGGTTTAGTGTCTCTGTTGTTTTGTGTCTTTGTGGTGGTTTAGCGTCTCTTTGTGTCGTTTTGTGTCTCTGTCGTTTTTTTTTTGTCTCTGTGTTTTGTGTCTCTGTGTTGTTTATGTGTCTTTGTGGTGATTTTGCATCTCTTTGTGGAGGTTTTGTGTCTTTGTGGTGGTTTTGTGTCTCTTTGTGTTGTTTTGTGTCTCTTTGTTGTTTTGTGTCTTTGTGGTGGTTTAGCATCTCTTTGTGGTGGTTTTATGTCTCTCCTGTTGTTTTGTGTGTTTGTGGTGGTTTTGTGTCTCTTTGTTGTTTTGTGTCTTTGTGGTGGTTTAGTGTCTCTTTGTGGTGGTTTAGTGTCTCTGTTGTTTTGTGTCTTTGTGGTGGTTTAGCTTCTCTTTGTGTCGTTTTGTGTCTCTGTCGTTTTTTTGTCTCTGTGTTGTTTTGTGTCTCTTTGTGTTGTTTTGTGTCTGTGGTGATTTTGCATCTCTTTGTGGAGGTTTTGTGTCTTTGTGGTGGTTTTGTGTCTCTTTGTGTTGTTTTGTGTCTCTTTGTTGTTTTCTGTCTTTGTGGTGGTTTTGCGTCTCTTTGTGATGGTTTTGTGTCTCTTTGTTGTTTTGTGTCTTTGTGGTGGTTTAGCATCTCTTTGTGGTGGTTTTATGTCTCTCCTGTTGTTTTGTGTGTTTGTGGTGGTTTTGCGTCTCTTTGTTGTTTTGTGTCTTTGTGATGGTTTAGTGTCTCTTTGTGGTGGTTTAGTGTCTCTGTTGTTTTGTGTCTTTGTGGTGGTTTAGCGTCTCTTTATGTCGTTTTGTGTCTCTTTGTCGTTTTTTTTTGTCTCTGTGTTGTTTTGTGTCTCTTTGTGTTGTTTATGTGTCTTTGTGATGATTTTGCATCTCTTTGTGGAGGTTTTGTGTCTTTGTGGTGGTTTTGTGTCTCTTTGTGTTGTTTTGTGTCTCTTTGTTGTTTTGTGTGTTTGTGGTGGTTTTGCGTCTCTTTGGTGGTTTTGTGTCTCTTTGTTGTTTTGTGTCTTTGTGGTGGTTTAGCATCTCTTTGTGGTGGTTTTATGTCTCTCCTGTTGTTTTGTGTCTTTGTGGTGGTTTTATGTCTCTCCTGTTGTTTTGTGTCTTTGTGGTGGTTTTGCGTCTCTTTGTTGTTTTGTGTCTTTGTGGTGGTTTAGCGTCTCTTTGTGTCGTTTTGTGTCTGTCGTTTTTTTTGTCTCTGTGTTGTTTTGTGTCTTTTTATGTTGTTTATGTGTCTTTGTGGTGGTTTTGCGTCTCTTTGTTGTTTTGTGTTGTTGTGGTGGTTTAGCGTCTCTTTGTTTGGGTTTTGCATTACTGTGGTAAGAAATTTAAAGAGAAAAGAGGAAGTGTGTGTGTGTGTGTGTGTGTGTGTGATGTTTTATAGCTCATGTATTTATAAAGCAGAACAAATTCACAAATTTACGAGCGCATTTACCAGCACGGCGTTCTCACACTCTCATCTACAGTTTGTTCACAGGTCATTAAAGGAACACCAGCCGTCATACCACCTTTAAATCCTGCTGTATATCCCCACCCCCACCATTAAGAGAGAACCTCTGATTCAGCTGACCTAAACTAAGAAATAAACTGCCAGCCTGCTCATACTCTAATGAAAATCCTTAAATCAATACCACCTTAAAACTGATGACATCTTAAAATTCCACAATGCAAACTTCACAACTTTGTGACACCACCTTAACTTAGAACAGTAAAGCCCTTAAAACCCTAATCCTTCCACCTTAACTTAGAAATACTGCATTTAATTTGCTCTTACCGCCTTTAAAGACACACAAAGTTCCGAGGTCCTCATAGAACACCAACAGTACCACTTTAACTGAGGAAACACCAAACAACAACCTGCTCTTGCCCCCTTAACTGTCAAACACAAACCCTCCCATACCACCTTAACAGAGAAATTAAGCCATTAGTCAACATGGGTTTTTTGTGGACGTTTTGACGCAGGTTCAGTGAACGTCTCCTCGGTGATGTGTTCAGGGTTTAGATTTGAACCCTGGAAACTTTACATCCAGATGGCTTGGATCTAAAAGGAGTGCATACGTTTGTTTTGTCTCTACAGGAAGCTGGCGAAGAAGAGGAAGGAAACTCTGAGCTCCAGACAGGAAATGACTCTGATGGTCAACAACTCCCAACATACAACCATGGTGGACACACACACGCACACACTAAACGGACGCAGTGAGTATACACACAAACACACGTAAACAAACCTTGTGTTGGATTTGATTTACAGACGTGATTATCTGACAGACGAGACAAGAAGAGTGAAATACAAGAGATAAGAAAAGACGGGACACAAATTGATAAAGCTGAGACAAGGGACACATGAACTGTCTCATAAAGACAAAAGATGAGATGAAACGAAAATGAAAGTCAGTGTGAGAGAGGAGAAAGAAAAGCAACAAAAGAACGACAAAAAGAAAATGAGTCGAAAAGGAGACAAGTGAGACGAGTGAGACAAGAGATGAGACTTGGAAGATGGGAGACAAGGGACAGACGGAAAAACAAGACGGGAAGAGAAAGATAGACACAAGGTGAGAAAAGAAAAAGGGGAAGGAAAGAGATAGATAAAGGTAAATAGGTGAGATAAAACCATATTTAACTTTGATGAGAGATAAAAAGAGATGGAAAAGATTTTATCAGAAGGTTAGACAAAACAAAATATTAGAGACAAAGACAAAACACTGAGATGAGATGACATGACATGAGATAACATGACATGAGATGACAAAATGACAAGATGACATGACATGAGATGACATGACATGAGATGACATGACATGAGATGACAAAATGACGAGATGACATGACATGAGATGACGAAATGACAAGAGATGACATGACATGAGATGACAAGATGACATGACATGAGATCACGAAATGACATGAGATGACATGACATGAGATGACAAAATGACGAGATGACATGACATGAGATGACAAAATGACAAGAGATGACATGACATGAGATGACAAGATGACATGACATGAGATCACGAAATGACATGAGATGACATGACATGAGATGACATGACTAGATGACATGGGATGAGATGAAGGGGGAGAGAAGATGAGACAGATAAAGAGATAAGACGTGACATAACAGGAGACACGAGACAGTTAATATTCAACACAAAGACAGAGATGTGATAAAGACAATCAGCTGAGACGAGAAACAAAGGAAAGGATGAAATGAGACGAGATTAAAAATCAAAAGACACAAACCTGACGTGAAAAAGAGATGAGAAAAAAGGACACAGTGGACAGAGAGAGACAAAAGACAAATACAGGACGAGACGTGAGATGAGACAGAAACATGATGTGAGAACAGATACCTAAGACAAAGAGACAAGATGGGATGAAGGAGAAGGAAAAAAAGAGGATGTGACGTCCCTGTCCACATCTGTCCATCATACAGAGATGTGGAATCAGAGACAGTCTGTGTTGTCCTCTGTTAACATGTTGAACACTGAAAAAAGACACAGACAATGTGGGGACGGAGGAGTGACTGCAGGTGATATGACCCAATGTTTTATCATGAGGTGACGAACTGTCAGAGACACAGCCGGAGGGACGAGAACGCTGATGATGGAGGTGCAGAGGACGGCGGAGACGACCTTCCCTCAGGCCATCGCCTCCTCTGAGCTCCTTCAGCCAACAGTCAGGGACAAAACTCTGCTTCTCCTTACTGTCACTTTAATATCCACCATCATCATCATCACCATCATCATCATCATCACCATCATCATCAGACCCAGAGATAATTCAAAAAACAAAAAACAAAGGTTTCAAAAATATTTTACAAAAAAAAAAAAAAAACCTCAAACAAATTGAAACACGGTGATTACAGAGGATCTGACACACGTCACGTCCTCACTGTGACCTCGTCACATGTCCACGTTTGGTCATCAACATATGACGTCCAAGGTACCCTGGGTGTGTTGGTTGTTGACGTTCTGAGACGCCGTGTCAACTTCAGCCTGTTACATGCATTGTCTGTTTTCAAAATACACTTCTGTTTTCACAGGAAATGTACAGTTTGCATACAGTCTCTTTCAAAATAAAAGCACTACGTTGGTACAGCACCACCAACTGATGTTTTTTCCTTCAACAACACATACGTGGTTACATTTAGCCAACACACACACACACACACACACACACGTGGTTACATTTAGCCAACACACACACACACGTGGTTACATTTAGCCAACACACACACACGTGGTTACGTTTAGCCAACACACACACACATGGTTACGTTTAGCCAACACACACATATGGTTACATTTAGCCAACACACACACACACACGTGGTTACGTTTAGCCAACACACACATATGGTTACATTTAGCCAACACACATGGTTACATTTAACCAACACACACACACACGTGGTTATATTTAGCCAACACACACACACACACATGGTTACATTTAACCAACACACACACACACATGGTTACATTTAACCAACACACACACACATGGTTACATTTAGCCAACACACACACACATGGTTACATTTAACCAACACACACACACGTGGTTACATTTAGCCAACACACACACACACACATGGTTACATTTAGCCAACACACACATGTGGTTACATTTAGCCAACACACACGTGGTTACATTTAGCCAACACACACATGTGGTTACATTTAGCCAACACACACACGTGGTTACATTTAGCCAACACACACACACACGTGGTTACATTTAGCCAACACACACACACGTGGTTACGTTTAGCCAACACACACACACATGGTTACGTTTAGCCAACACACACATATGGTTACATTTAGCCAACACACACACACGTGGTTACGTTTAGCCAACACACACATATGGTTACATTTAGCCAACACACACACACGTGGTTACGTTTAGCCAACACACACATATGGTTACATTTAGCCAACACACACACACGTGGTTACATTTAGCCAACACACACACACGTGGTTACGTTTAGCCAACACACACATATGGTTACATTTAGCCAACACACACACACGTGGTTACATTTAGCCAACACCCACACATGGTTATATTTAGCCAACACACACACACGTGGTTACGTTTAGCCAACACACACATATGGTTACATTTAGCCAACACACACACACGTGGTTACATTTAGCCAACACATACACACGTGGTTACATTTAGCCAACACACATGGTTACATTTAACCAACACACACACACACGTGGTTATATTTAGCCAACACACACACACACACATGGTTACATTTAACCAACACACACACACACATGGTTACATTTAACCAACACACACACACATGGTTACATTTAGCCAACACACACACACATGGTTACATTTAACCAACACACACACACGTGGTTACATTTAGCCAACACACACACACACACATGGTTACATTTAGCCAACACACACATGTGGTTACATTTAGCCAACACACACGTGGTTACATTTAGCCAACACACACATGTGGTTACATTTAGCCAACACACACACGTGGTTACATTTAGCCAACACACACACGTGGTTACGTGTAGCCAACAAACACACATGTGGTTACATTTAGCCAACACACACATATGGTTACATTTAGCCAACACACACACACGTGGTTACATTTAGCCAACACACACACACGTGGTTACGTTTAGCCAACACACACATATGGTTACATTTAGCCAACACACACACACGTGGTTACATTTAGCCAACACCCACACATGGTTACATTTAGCCAACACACACACACGTGGTTACGTTTAGCCAACACACACATATGGTTACATTTAGCCAACACACACACACGTGGTTACATTTAGCCAACACACACACACGTGGTTACGTTTAGCCAACACACACATATGGTTACATTTAGCCAACACACACACACGTGGTTACATTTAGCCAACACATACACACGTGGTTACATTTAGCCAACACACACACACACACACATGGTTACATTTAACCAACACACACACACGTGGTTATATTTAGCCAACACACACACACACACATGGTTACATTTAACCAACACACACACACACATGGTTACATTTAACCAACACACACACACATGGTTACATTTAGCCAACACACACACACATGGTTACATTTAACCAACACACACACACATGGTTACATTTAGCCAACACACACATGTGGTTACATTTAGCCAACACACACGTGGTTACATTTAGCCAACACACACATGTGGTTACATTTAGCCAACACACACACGTGGTTACATTTAGCCAACACACACACGTGGTTACGTGTAGCCAACAAACACACATGTGGTTACATTTAGCCAACACACACATGTGGTTACATTTAGCCAACACACACACGTGGTTACATTTAGCCAACACACACACACACGTGGTTACATTTAGCCAGCACACACATGGTTACATTTAGCCAACACACACACACACACACACACACACACACACACACACGTGGTTACATTTAGCCAACACACACACACACGCATGGTTACGTTTAGCCAACACACACACACACACACACACACACACACGTGGTTACGTTTAGCCAACACACACACGTGGTTACATTTAGCCAACACACACACACGTGGTTACGTTTAGCCAACACACACACGTGGTTACATTTAGCCAACACACACATGGTTACATTTAGCCAACACACACACACACACACACACACACACACACACACACACACACGTGGTTACATTTAGCCAACACACACACACACGTGGTTACATTTAGCCAACACACACATGGTTACATTTAGCCAACACACACACACACGTGGTTACATTTAGCCAACACACACATGGTTACATTTAGCCAACACACACACACACACACACACACACACACACACACACACGTGGTTACATTCAGCCAACACACACACGTGGTTACATTTAGCCAACACGCACACACACACACACACACGTGGTTACATTCAGCCAACACACACATGGTTACATTTAGCCAAAACACACACACACACACACACACACACACACACACACGTGGTTACATTCAGCCAACACACACACACATGGTTACATTTAGCCAACACACACACACACACACACACACACACACACAAGGTTACATTTAGCCAACACACACATGGTTACATTTAGCCAACACACACACACACGTGGTTACATTTAGCCAACACACACACACACACACACACACACACACAAGGTTACATTTAGCCAACACACACATGGTTACATTTAGCCAACACACACATGGTTACATTTAGCCAACACACACATGTGGTTACGTTTAGCCAACACACACACATGGTTACGTTTAGCCAACACACACACACACACATGGTTATGTTTAGCCAACACACACACACACACACACACACATGGTTATGTTTAGCCAACACACACACACACACACACACACACACACACACGGTTACTTTTAGCCAACACACACACACACACACACACACACACACACACACACAAGGTTACATTTAGCCAACACACACATGGTTACATTTAGCCAACACACACACACACGTGGTTACATTTAGCCAACACACACACACACATACACACACACACACAAGGTTACATTTAGCCAACACACACATGGTTACATTTAGCCAACACACACATGGTTACATTTAGCCAACACACACATGTGGTTACGTTTAGCCAACACACACACATGGTTACGTTTAGCCAACACACACACACACACATGGTTATGTTTAGCCAACACACACACACACACACATATGGTTACGTTTAGCCAACACACACACATGGTTCCGTTTAGCCAACACACACACACACACACACATGGTTATGTTTAGCCAACACACACACACACACACACACACACACACACACATGGTTACGTTTAGCCAACACACACACACACACACGCGGTTACGTTTAGCCAACACACACACACACACACACACACACACACACACATGGTTACGTTTAGCCAACACACACACACACACACACACACACACACACACACACGGTTACGTTTGGCCAACACACATACACACGTGGTTACGTTTAGCCAACACACACACACACACACACACACACACACACACACACACAGGGTTACTTTTAGCCAACACACACACACACACACACACACACACACACACACACGGTTACGTTTGGCCAACACACATACACACGTGGTTACGTTTAGCCAACACACACACACACACACACACTCTGGTGGTTTATTGGCCAACAGGAGCTCGTAGCTCAGGTCATACAAATTTCAGGGAAGCACTTGGAGATATTCTGGGAAATGACATCACAGTAAACAAAAATACAAATATCGGCACTGTCGGACCGTTTCTATTCCACCCCTAGCAGCTGCAACACTAAACTGATGAACACATAAATTCATGATTCTAAACCTGTTATGAAGTCATGAGTATCTGTGTCAGTAACCGTTGGGACTGATGTTACTGCGGTCACAGGTGTGGGCGGAGCTTTGTGAAGACACACAGTGAAGGTAGACCAGCTTGATGTCTTATGGGAGACATTAAGGTTTTGTTTGTTTTCTCTCTGTCCAGCTGTGTCGTCTCCATCCTCCTTCACCCTGAAGACAAAAACCATCAGCACCACCGTCCCCAACTCCTACTACCCAGGTACCAAACACCTGTCCTTTCAGTCTTAGCCAGTCAGATTCAGACACAGTGTGATTCTGAGGAGACGTCACGTCACAGTAATTCACTGTTACCATGGTGACCTTACAGGGTATCATGGTTTCCACAAGAGGCGCCGTCCTTCTCCTCTTCAGAACTCAGTGAAGTGTGACTCATGTTGGACGCTAAGATAAAACAGCTGGTCTAAATCTGGCTCTCCTGACTGGCAGATTTATGATCAGTCTAACCACCTTACCAGCTCTGAGCCCTAACTGGTGCAGCAACATTCAGTCGAGTGCAGCAACATTCAATCGAGTGCAGAAACATTCAGTCGAGTGCAGCAACATTAAGTCGAGTGCAGCAACATTCAGTCAAGTGCAGAAACATTCAGTCAAGTGCAGAAACATTCAGTCGAATGCAGCAACATTCAGTCGAATGCAGAAACATTCAGTCGAGTGCAGCAACATTTAGTCAAGTGCAGCAACATTCAGTCAAGTGCAGCAACATTAAGTCAAGTGCAGAAACATTCAGTCGAGTGCAGCAACATTAAGTCGAATGCAGCAACATTCAGTCGAATGCAGCAACATTCAGTCAAGTGCAGAAACATTCAGTCAAGTGCAGCAACATTCAGTCGAATGCAGCAACATTCAGTCGAATGCAGAAACATTCAGTCGAGTGCAGCAACACTCAGTCAAGTGCAGAAACATTCAGTCAAGTGCAGCAACATTCAGTCGAATGCAGAAACATTCAGTCGAGTGCAGCAACATTCAGTCGACTGCAGCAACATTCAGTCAAGTGCAGCAACATTCAGTCAAGTGCAGCAACATTCAGTCGAATGCAGAAACATTCAGTCGAGTGCAGCAACACTCAGTCAAGTGCAGAAACATTCAGTCAAGTGCAGCAACATTCAGTCGAATGCAGAAACATTCAGTCGAGTGCAGCAACATTCAGTCGACTGCAGCAACATTCAGTCAAGTGCAGCAACATTCAGTCAAGTGCAGCAACATTCAGTCGAATGCAGAAACACTCAGTCGAGTGCAGCAACATTCAGTGGAGTGCAGAAACATTCAGTCGAGCGCAGCAACATTCAGTCAAGTGCAGCAACATTCAGTCGAGTGCAACAACATTAAGTCAAGTGCAGCAACATTCAGTCGAGTGCAGCAACATTCAGTCGAGTGCAGCAACATTTCTCTTGAGTCAGCTGGACACGTCCTGAAATGTAGGGAGCTGATTTTTCCTTCTGTTTCTTTTCTTTTTCCTTTGTCCTGTCTGTCTTTGTGTCCGTCTGTCTGTCTCTCTGTCTTTCTGTCTTTCTGTCTTTTTGCTGCTGATGTGTCGTGACGGCAGATCCCTTCGTACCGACGGCCATTCTGGGTGAGACACTTTTCCTTTCCTTCCTCTGTAGGACAGAAAAACCAACAGGACAGGAAGTAGACAGACAGGTGAGACAGAGAAGAGAGGGACAGGTGAAAGGACAGAGAGGATGGAGAGAATGAGACAGAGACAGAGAGAGTGATATTTTTACTTCCATCCATCCCTGCTTGCTTCTCGTTCGGCTGCCTTTTGTTTTGTTTTTTCTTTATTTTTAGTTTAATCCTCCATCTTTGATTATTGTATTCATTTAATGATTCAGATAATTTAGTTTATTTTTCTTTTGTTTAGACTTTCGTCATTGGTCCTATTAAAGATTTTTTTTTTTTTCTTTTTGACAAATTTTTAGTTATTGATTGTTCTTAAATTCTTCTTTTTTTTTTTTTGCGTTTTGTAATTAATGTAATTATTTTCATTTTTTAAAGTTATTTTAGTCATTTTTTAAATTTACGTTAATTTTATACCTGTTACCTGGTTATTGTGGTAATTTCTTCACAGTGTAATTAACTCCATTTGTTTTTTTTTTTCTTATTTCTGATATAATTTTGATTTATGAGTCTGTTTGGTTTTGAGGGCTTTTAGTTTTTTTTTATTTGGAAAAGGACGGTGGGCTTCACTCCATCCCCACATCCACAACATTCCTGCGTGTCGTGTTGACGTCACGTCTGTCTGTGACCTCCAACCTCTGCATGGACACAACACGCCCTTGTGGACTGGGGGGGAGGAAAACAACAAACAAACAAACAATAAATAAACAGAGACACAACAGCAGAGTCAGTCAGAGGTCCTGTAAGCTGCTGGCTTTATTCTCTGGACGTCTCGGCTGAGATTATGGGATGTCACAGATGTTTGTGGATTTTCAGGTTGTCTTGATGTAACATGGGAAGAACAGAGGGGTATTCCAGAAAGCGGGTTATGTGAAAACTCAGAGTAAGTTAACCCTGAGATGAGGGAAACTCTGAGTTATCCGTTCCAGACAGAGAGGTAACTGAAACTCTGAGTCAGTCACCATGGTAACAGACTCTGTGAACATAACCTGCTCGCTGACAGGTTTTCTTCAATAAACCTTGAGTTTTTCTCTGTCTCCTCCCTCTTACACGCTGTGTCATTTCCTCATTCATTCAGTCCGTGTCAAAGCTTGTATCCAAGCGCATTCATTAGCGGAGATTTACCGTCTGTCACAGTCTAAATCCTGCTGGATATTAGTTTGTTACTCAGGACTGTCTGAAGTTATTGAATTTATGCACATCAGTCATTTCTTTGGACATCAGGTTTTGTCTTTACATTCAAATATTACACAGTGAGAATTCACCCTCAGCTCAGAATCAAACCTCTGTCCTTTTTATATTTATTATTTTTATAACACTGTGCACAAGGATCAGACTGTCAGTCTGTTAGAGCAGCTCCCAAATGTTTATTGCACATAATGTGTAGGTCTAATTATTTACATTTTAAAAATGGGTATGAAGCTTTAGACACGTAGTATCAATGACTAATGATCTCTATCACTGATGTCACTGGTCGCACTGATGGAACATAATTCCTATAGCCTAATATTGGGGATTATATGTTCATATTTCTGAGTGAGCAATGGTGCAGCATTTCACTGTCTTTACATTTACTACATTTGTAGCTGAAATAAAGTCACTGAATGCTGTTGAGTCAAGATACAAATAGATGTGCAACATTTTAAAATCTACTGTATTTTAACCTCAACGTCTTTTCAAGTGCAAATCACCAAACATATTATTACTGGGTCAGACTGTGAGTTTACAGTCATGTCTTTATGTCTTTGATCTATAGCCTAGCCTATATGTTTTAAATCTTCTGCCTCCTGTGTTTTTCCCCATCAGATTAAATCTGAACAAATATATTATTATATATTATTAATATAATGTAATGTATCTACAGCCTGATACACAGTCAGATTCCACCACTTTATCTTCATTAAGGAAATGTAAGTCTGATAAATGATGAATAAACTTTTTTATTAACTTTATGGTTAACTTATTGACACTTTCCTCGCTCTGACTCAGGCTCTTCTTTTAAAGATAAACGTGCACCGTCTGCTACACATGCATTAATATCTCTACATCCACTGGATTAAAATGGAGGCGCTGTCTTTTATTTACCTGTTGCCATGGTGAATTGTGGAGTCGGAGCTCCATTGATGATGGCTTTTTATTGATGGCTTAACTCAGAGTGAACATACTCAGAGTTGACTGAACTAACTCAAATCAGCTGTTCTGGAACCGGATACTCAGAGTTTCCCATCTCAGAGTAAATCAACTCAGAGTTCAAGGTTAGACTCAGAGTTTGTTGAACCTCCTACCTGGAATACCCCTCAGGAAGAGAAATAAACACAAACAAACACGACCTTTAGAATCAGGAGGGCAGAGCTGAGCTGGCTCACCCTCCGCCGTCCATTGAGTGATCAGACGTTTAACTGTCATCACATGAAGAAGAAATGAGACACGCTATAATGTACCTATGAACAGATTTTATTTCAGCAAATGTTGTCTAAGAGAAATATTACATCAAAATAATAGAGATTCAACATATTTGTTAAATCACCAAATTTTTCATTGACAGTGTATTTCACTAGGTTAGCAGCTAAAGCTAAGTAAAGCTAATTTAGCTAAATAAAGCCAATTAAACTAATTAAAGCCAACTAAAGCTAAATAAGCTAACTAAAGCTAATTAAAGCTGATTAAGCTAACTAAAGCTAAATAAGCTAACTAAAGCTAATTAAAGCTAATTAAGCTAACTAAAGCTAAATACGCTCACTAATTTGAGGTTTGCAGCTCCTGGTTCAGGCGCAGAAAAAAATACATGACATGTTTTTTTTGTTGGTTTTTTTATTAACATTTTAACATATATCCTGAATCTGAACTAAATTAATTATTTAGCAGTTTTTAAAAACAGACATTACAAAGTGCTTCACAAGACAGTAAAACCAGTTACATGAAGCAGTATCTGTAAATAGATAAACAAATAAATACACATAAATGTGTGTATGAATATGAACATGTAACCACACAAATAAGCTACTCCAGAAATATATAGGCAGAGTTTCAGTTTGAGTGAAAAGATAAAGTGGTGTTATAGAAAAATGGTGGAAACATGACGACACTGACAGATGATGAAGCAGTTTGTTGAGTTTTGACAGAGACTGTTTAAAAACACCCTGATGTCACGTGATGCTTTGTGAAGCCTCAGTTTGACTCTTATGTCACTGACTTCCTGTAAATACCTGCTATTTAAAGACACAGCAGCATCTAGTGGATGTTGTCATCCTAACAGAGCTGAACTGACCGGTAGAGATAACTCAGTCAGGTTCAGGGTGTTCTCTACGCTGCAGCACAACATTGAAAGGTTCAAATAAAATGTCTGTGTTCCTCTAAATGGACCAGGCTTTACAAACTCATCGTCATGGTGTGTTGAAGACTCAAACTACAGACTCAACTCATCAGGAAAATGTCTCCTGAGGTTATACATCAAACGAGAATTTATATCATTTCCTCACTGAAATCTGTAGAGTTCTGCAGGGATCATGTTTTCCTGTGGCCCCACCCTGAGTCAGCGTTGCCTGGGTCCCTCCGCAAAAAGCCAGCGTGAATTTATTTAAATTAGATTTTGAATTATTAAAGAAAATAAACAAATCAGAACACACGTTCTCATCCTTCCAGGATTTGTTCAGTCAGATAATCTTTACTAATGAACTTCATGATTATTGAAGAATAAATTTAATCTGCAGAATTTTACGTTAGGCTGTAACCAAACTACACCACGGTCACATGACTTAATGTCACCACCACAGCGAGGCTGTAAAGTCGTGTTCGGCGTGACGATGATCTGTAGTCTCATGTAGACACTTGTTAGAGACACATAAAGCTTCTAAATCACAGTGGAGTATTTTTACTGACGTTTAAAAAATCAACACGTCCTCACTGCGACCTCGTCACGTGTCATTAACATATGACGTCCAAGGTACCCTGGGTGTGTTGGTTGTTGACATTCTAACACACGTGGTTACGTTTAGCCAACACACACACATGTGGTTACGTTTAGCCAACACACACACATGGTTACGTTTAGCCAACACACACACGGTTACGTTTAGCCAACACACACACATAGTTACGTTTAGCCAACACACACACGTGGTTACGTTTAGGAAAAAGAACAGGGTTTGGTTTTACAATCTTACAGGAAGTGAACACCAGCCTCCTCGGTGAAAGTTGGTGGTTGTTGGACCCTTCCATCCCCTATATTTGAATTTCCGCCGCCTTAATTTCTGTTGCTGTCCCGCACCACCATGCAACGTTAAACAATAATGGCAACCAGCCGCATTTCATGCCAAAGTGTCTGACGCCAGAAGTCACTGACCAAGCAGCCAGTTTTCAATGACGATGATGTGAGACCCGGTTGTGTTAGCTACAAACCTTATTTCAGACATCGAACCAAAAACACACTGACTCCAAGATGAGGAAACTGGAAGTGCTATCGTGCAAACTCATCTCCAGAGTTTAGGACTCATTCCTGGAATCGCCCCATGCTGTCCATTAGCAAGAAAGCAGGTTTAAGGCACTTCCACATTGACTTCACTTTTCTGACCCGGAGGCTACGTCCACGTCTTCAAACCACCTGCGGTTGACACGTAAATCAAGCGCAGAATGCTGATCTTTGTTTTGCTTGTAGAAAGTGACAAACTTGACACCTCTCTTATCTATGCCAAAAAAAAATAGATGTTTCCAGTTTAGGCTAAACTCGGATTCTAACTGCTGCCCTAAATATGCTGTTAGGCTAATGCTTAAAGCAAACTGTAGCATAAATTCTTGTTTCTCCTCTCTCCTCAGGCTAGCTAAACTGTCCTCAGGCCAGGGACGTTTGCGGAGTCCTCCACGTAGGGTACAGTTAGCCAGGTTAGCTTATGCACTTGCTGCTGGCTGTTACAAGTTCAAATAGAGCTACTGCAGTGCTAGGAGCTAGTTCCTGTTTAAGTCATGCTAGCTGTTTGTTAGCAGTAGATTTAGCCCAGGCTAAAGCTTAAGTTGTTGCTTATACCCTGTCTCCTCTCTCTCTTCTTCTTCTCTTCCTTCTTTCTCTGTGTAAAGTGCCCATTAATGGTAAGTGGTTAAATTTGGGGCTAAGGGGGCGGGACTCATATTGGGGTGGGGGGTGTCTGTCACCACTGCGCATGAGCCACACCCACCACCAGCTGTGATGTCATCAGTTAGCGTGGCCATGCATAATTTTTACCCCTCTGTGAAATTGTGACATCACAGTCCACAACTCCTCCCATCATTTCACCTTGAACCAATCAGCTCTGCCCATTCCTCTTCCTCTGATTGGTTGCCATTTTTTGTTGTTGTGGTTGTTTCATCCATCCTCCTCCGTCCAATCACCAACCGCCACCTCCACGACATTGACCATCTCCTTGCCCTCGCCATGAGTGGTTGGGCTGTTTGGGACAGAGAGATTCAGATTGGTCAGTCAGCCCCCAGGCTAGCCAATGAGAACAGAGTTAGGGAGTGTAGTAGAAGGTATGTCGCCGAGTCTTTGTTGAAATGTTCACATCAGAGTCCTGGACGTTTATTTGAGGGTCGATGAAAACCAGTTTACAGAAGAGGTTTGTTTTGTTCAAGGACTCTGAATTCTCTGCTCTTTTCACACTGCAGCTCCAAGAACCTGGACCACATCTGGACCAGTACTCATACCGCATTGAACTGGATCCTGACCAGTATTCAGTTCTACTGGGTCTGGACCAGTACTCATACCATGCTCTATTGGGTCCTGACCAGTACTCATACCATGCTCTGTTGGGTCTGGACTAGTACTCATACTATGTTCTACTGGGTTCTGACCAATACTCAGCTCTATTGGGTCCTGACCAGTACTCATACCATGCTCTATTGGGTCCTGACCAGTACTCATACCATGCTCTATTGGGTCTGGACTAGTACTCATACTATGCTCTACTGGGTTCTGACCAATACTCAGCTCTACTGGGTCTGGACCAGTACTCATACCATGCTCTATTGGGTCCTGACCAGTACTCATACCATGCTCTATTGGGTCTGGACTAGTACTCATACTGTGTTCTACTGGGTTCTGACCAGTACTCATATCATGCTCTGATGGGTTCTGACCAGTACTCAGCTCTACTGGGTTCTGACCAGTACTCATACCATGCTCTGATGGGTTCTGACCAGTACTCATACCATGCTCTGATAGGTTCTGACCAGTACTCATACCATGCTCTGATGGGTTCTGACCAGTACTCATACCATGCTCTGATGGGTTCTGACCAGTACTCATACCACGCTCTAATGGCTTCTGACCAGTACTTATACCATACCTTACTGGGTCTGGACCAGTACTCATATTACATTCTACTGAGTTCTGACGAGTAGTCAAACCATGCTCTACTGGGTCTGAACAAGTACTTGTATGATCTGGACCAGTACTCACAATGCTGTACTCCTTTATGTTCCGTCACATCATTGAATTGTGATCAATGGTTATCGCGGCAGTGTGAAAAGAAACAGGGCCAATCACCATCCTCCTTCCTATCATGTGATTTGATGGCACGTGATGTGTGTCTTTCATCTGTGTTGTCATGGTAACAACATGGTAGCTATGGATGTGGATCAGGGCTTGTCATTGTCAGATCATTGGTCCCTCCAGTTTGTAATAAAACTAACTATTATCATTATTACTATTATTATTATTATTATGTAAACGATGATACCCAAACGTATAAAGAGGACCTATTCTGCTCATTTTCACATTCAGGTTGTATTTTGGGTTTTTATGAGTTTAAAGGTTCGAAGGTTCCGTGTGGAACTTTATACGCTGATTGTTGAGGTGGAAACCTGAAGACCGAAGCTTGTGGACTGACTTTTATATAAAGGACTCGGACTGAAGAACATAACGTTATGCACATTCCTGTGCCCTGCCGTTCTTCAGTGCTGCTACAGCGCTAACAATGTGTAATGCTAGCTAATGTTAGCTAAGAAATAGAATCCACCCAAACAATGACTCAAACAACCGGCACCCACCACAAGAGTCCACACATGATGTGTGTGTGTGTTACATTTTGCAGTAGTTACACAATCAGGCAGTGCCCAGTCACCGGGGGTCTGATCCTGGACCACCCTCCTCCAAGTCCTGCCGGATCAGTGAACTTTCTGCTGCAGTTACAGGGATTAGATCCCTCTGTGAACCCCAGGGCCAGGATTTTTGCTGGCTGAATTCAAGCAGCTAAAGTCTGAGTTGCCATTCACTCTCCTCCCGCGGAGTTAGTGTCCTTGCAGAGGGAAGTAAGGTGGAGGGTTGGCGGGCTGTGCTAGCTAGTTAATTCTTGTCTCGTTTGTTGTCTGATAAACAGTAAATGATTTAACGGTACAAAGTGCCAGCCAAGAGCAATTTAGGGGCGGCTAACAAGCCATCCATGACATGAGCTAAGATTAGCCTGCTAGGTTCCTTCATCAGCTCAAGTTAATTGCAAACAGTGAGCTCGTTAGTATGATGGAGCCAATGGTCCAAATGAAATATAGGAATATGACAGACCGTAACATTACAGACCCTTTTAAGGCTGAATCATGTTATCAGCTGGAGGTGCAGCTGCCTCTCCCCCACAGGGCTGTAGGCTCCATAGGAGTGTTAAAATGTGTTTGTCTTGTTGTGTTATTGGGAGCCAGAATAGAAGGAGTCATGGCTCAAAACCAGCCGCCACTGCCCGTCAACAAAACGATGCTCACTCACGGCCCCGTAATGCACCCTCTGTCAGAGACGCTTTTTTTTAGAGCCTCTCCCTTTAACCATGTTTAACAACGTGTAGATGACATGTTCCCCTGATGTTAGCATGTAGCTACATGTAAACGATATGTTTCCCTGACATTAGCGTGTAGCTACATATAGATGACATGTTTCCCTGACGTTAGCATGTAGCTACATGTAGATGACATGTTTCCCTGACATTAGCATGTAGCTACATATAGATGACATGTTTCCCTGACATTAGCATGTAGCTACATGTAGACGACATGTTTCCCTGATGTTAGCATGTAGCTACATGTAAACAATATGTTTCCCTGATGTTAGAATGTAGCTACATATAGATGACATGTTTCCCTGACATTAGCATGTAGCTACATATAGACGACATGTTTCTCTGATGTTAGCATGTAGCTACATGTAAACGTTTCCCTGACATTAGCATGTAGCTACATATAGACGACATGTTTCCCTGATGTTAGCATGTAGCTACATGTAAACAATATGTTTCCCTGACGTTAGCATGTAGCTACACGTACGCGATATGTTTCCCTGACTTTAGGATGTAGCTACATGTACGCAATATGTTTCCCTGAAGTTAGCATGTAGCTACATGTAGCAGTGTATGTAATTACAGTAGCAGTAGCGTGTCTGGAGCAGCTAAAGATTTACTTCTGCATACGTTAACGTCATTATTTAGAACTTTGGCCTTGTTTATTTTTTGAACATTGTAAAATGAAATATTGGTCTGCATTGTAGGTCCTCTTTAACTGACACAAAACTGAATTAAAAAAAGGAGGCTGGTATAAATGTGTTGACCTTTGACCTGACATCATGAGAAGTCACAGATTTGATTCATCACAACAGGTCCAGTCTGTGCCATCCAACATGATCATACGCCATGTTTGTCTGTCTGTCCAGCCGTCTCTACATCCTCAGTCTGACCTGTTAATTTTCACTCTTCTGTCCTTCCTCCCCCTTGTCCTCCCACAGACGACAGTCACACTATGACCAGTGAAACCAGTAGCCTGGTCCAGTCCCACTATAAGCAGCGAGAGTCGGAGCGGGAGGCCTTACCTTATCAGACGGGACAGCTGCACCCGGCCATCCGAGTGGCTGACCTGCTGCAACACATCACCCAGATGAAATGTGCCGAAGGTTATGGCTTCAAGGAGGAGTACGAGGTGAGGTGGACACACACACACACACACACGTTGATGCTTTGAACCTCACGTGTTCACGGTGTCTTTCACACAGAGTCAGTGTTTGGTACACATCCACACGGCGACACACTGACA